>JAYMTP010001933.1:0-21653 GCA_036897365.1 Geranium brycei
TCGTGAACCTTGCTGGTCGGCCCTGAAAGTAACAGAAAATTATGCACAAATTTCACTCTATTCCTCTATTGAATTGCCTTGTTTCCTTCTCTCTATTGCCTCTTATTTATAGAAAAGCAATTAGAGTTTCCTATTCTATGTAGGTTACTAACCACATGAGATTTAGACCTCCACATATTAAATAAATGCCCAATATTATGTTGTTCAATTTTTATTATTTTCTAACCTTAATGAAGTACAATTTTTTAACACAACTAGAATTAGAGACAAAAAGTGACCTATAAACCCAAATAAAATACAGTAATCTTTAGTTGTATCTGAATATTAAATTAAATTATTAGAAACCAAATAAAAAAACAAAATCCAAGTCAACGGTATGTCTTTACAACCAATCAAAGTTGAGAAACCCAAAAAATAAATGGAAAGAACGAGAAGAGAAGAGCAGAGAGTTACAGGCAGCTCCATGTGTGCCCTCATGCTCCTCAATCTCATTCTCATACCCATCACCTTCTCGCGCTAGAGACCAACCCACAGATCAAAACCCAAATCTTCGATTTCAAAAACCCATTTCATCGACACCCAGATCAGTCCATAACATTTCACAGAAGGACCAAAAAAATCAATACTTGAGAGAGATCGTTGTGGAAGAGATGAAGGAGAGCGGAGAGGGTTTCGTTAGGGCAGATCAGATCGATCTGAAGAGCCTGGACGAGCAGCTGGATCGCCACTTCAACAGGGCTTGGACTATGGAGAAGAACAAGAAGCCCGGCGACGAATCCGGCGGCGGAGGAGGAGGTGGCGCCGCCGCTATCGCCGCCGTTCCCGCCATCGCCGTCGGCTCCGGGAAGCAGAGGCAGGAGTGGGAGATCGACCCGTCGAAGCTCGTGATCAAGACCGTCATTGCTCGCGGCACCTTCGGCACCGTCCACCGTGGCATCTACGACGGCCAGGATGTCGCCGGTCAGTTTCCGACCCGCCGCCGATTTTAGCTTGGCCTTGTCATTTCTGAAACTTCAATTTCACTCTTCAAATCTTTTCCCTTGTCAATTTTGCTTCTTGCCCTTTTCACTACAGTTTCATTTTTTGGATGCCCGTTTCTGTTTATTGTGAGTTGTGATCATTTTCATTAGTTTGGGATTTAATTATGCTTTGTGGGTCTCCGTTTACTTGTTTCTTGGATCATTTTATATGATTTTTCATTTTTCTAATAATAGGTAGTTGGTAGCATTGGGGAATTATAAATATAATTCATCCATGCACAAAGGAATTTCTCAAATTTCCTTAGCTACTTGTATTGTTTAGATGTGCAATGTTACTGAGTTGAGTTTTGCTCAGTTTGCTACTTTCCGGGCTATAATAATATAACAAAGTTCTTCAGGTTGAATTGTGTTAGGTTATGGGATTGATGATTGGCCGTGGTAAATGCACTCTTATGGAATCCGTGAGTCAAAACACGGGTTTTGGGTATGAGTTGATATTTGTGTGTGCTGCCCATAAGTTGAATCATGATGTATTCCTGAACTTTCATGTGATCCCAGCTAATAGTTATTACCTTGCCTTGCCACTGAAAATGTACATCAAATTATCATGCTAGCTGGAAACTTATGTTCCATAGCCTACTTATTTGAGCTCTCAAGAAATTATATCACTTCCAAATAAATTGAGTGGTAAATTATATGTCGTAAACTTTCCCTTGTCGTTTATTCTTTTATGCTGATAAAATAACCGTGTTTTCATTCTAATTTCACTAATAATCTGTTCAATGTTACATTCTTGACCCTTAGTTAAACTGCTTGACTGGGGTGAAGAGGGACAGAGAACTGACGCTGAGATATCATCGCTGAGGTCAGCTTTTACGCAAGAAGTTGTTGTGTGGCATAAGCTTGATCATCCTAATGTTACTAAGGTTAGTTTATACCTCACCCTTTTCTAGGTTACCTTGTAAGGTCACATGCGTCACTCAACTGAATATACTCTTAGTTTGCGGGATTTCCGTGAAGGGAGGAATTTTACATATAGTGTGTGTTTGGTAAAGGTTATAGAAATTCAGCGACGAATTTTATATAAGCCTCGAGCACGGTAGGTTTAAACTCAGCATTGTTTGCATTTCATGCTGAAGGTGAAGAAGTGTGGCATCCCCTCAATAACATAACTTAAATATTGATCCTTTAAGAGTGAAAAATTCTTGAGTCAATTATTTTTGCTTGCGTTTGGTGGTGTCTGGGATTCAATAGTTAGACTTTTGACATTCAGGTTCACTTATTTGTAGTTTATCGGTGCAACAATGGGCGCATCAGGGCTACATTTACAAACTGAAAATGGTCAAATTGGCATGCCAACCAACATTTGCTGTGTTGTTGTGGAATATTTACCTGGAGGTGCTCTTAAATCTTACCTTATAAAGAACAGGAGAAGGAAGCTACCTTTCAAAGTTGTTGTACAACTTGCACTCGATCTCGCTAGAGGGTATGAGGCGTTCAAGTCTTGGTTTGGTGATATTAGCATATGCTGTTTTGTTTCAGTAGAACTTACTAGGCAAAATATTGTACTTTCTAGGTTGAGTTACCTTCACTCGCAGAAGATTGTTCACAGGGATGTAAAAACGGAGAACATGTTACTAGACAAGACACGTACAGTAAAAATTGCTGATTTTGGGGTGGCTCGTGTTGAGGCTTCAAATCCTAATGATATGACTGGAGAGACTGGAACACTTGGTTACATGGCTCCAGAGGTAAACAAATTTGCCATAAGAAAGAACCAAATCTTTTTATTCTGGAATAAATAGTGATTTGTGTAATGGTGGGTTCCAGGTTCTCAATGGCAACCCATACAACAGAAAGTGCGATGTATACAGTTTTGGTATCTGTTTATGGGAGACATATTGCTGCGATATGCCATATCCCGACCTTAGTTTCTCCGAAGTAACCTCAGCAGTGGTTCGCCAGGTACATTATCTTATCTTATCCTTTCCCGTTGGTTTCTGCTATAATAACCGAGAGTTTATTAAAATGTTCTACTAAGATAGTGAAATCCAAGAAAATAAATCATCATCATATTGGAAATACAGAATCTGAGACCAGAGATACCTAGATGTTGCCCGAGTTCTCTAGCCAATGTAATGAAGCGATGCTGGGATGCCACTCCTGACAAGCGGCCAGAGATGGACGAGGTAGTTTCCATGTTGGAGGCCATTGATACATCAAAAGGCGGAGGTATGATACCTGTGGACCAGCAGCAGGGTTGCCTCTGCTTCCGCAAATACAGAGGGCCTTGATGAATCACTCCCTTTATCAAATTAACAAATGTCTCAAGGTCAGAGAGGTCTGTATTTATGGTGAAGATTAAAAGGGATTTAGGATGTGTGAAACTGAAAAGATGGAAGTGGTGGTGGGATATATATATATTATCGAGCTGTGCTGCATCGATCATGTAAAATCTTTTTCTTTCCTCCTTTGTCCTTTCCCCGTTTCTTCAGTTCCATTTTACATCTGCGGACTGTGGTTGTTCTGATATATCATGTATGAATTTATGTCTAGCCTCCTGTGGATGTTCCGATATTTGTATTTACAAATCTTTGTCAATTTGGTAATGAACTGGCCTTGTCACGTCTCTAAGATGATCATTTTATATATGCTTATAAGTTAGGATCAGATACCGTTTTCTCTACAAGTTGGCTCCCTTTGTGATTACATGTGAAGATTTGAGTATTACAGATTGCTGGTGAAATAGTTTCCTTTCTATTTCATTCCTTTTGAAGAGCTTGGAATGGCAAGACCCGAGAAAGTAAGTTATGGTTCTTTTCTGCAGAAACCGGCTTTTAGTGTGAGTAGTAAGTATCTTGACTCGATTTTTTTCCATGCATGCAAAATAACTGTTCATTGATGGATGATGTGTTCTTACAGGTGATTATTTGAAGAAAGCTTGACCAGTTGCTGAATAGTCGCGAAACAGAAAAGCAAGGTACATAACACAAAACTCAGGTTTTATTTCTTGTGGTTGAATTTATTTCATACAATTCGTAAATTGTTCTAGCGTGGATGGCTTATGTCATATGTACTCATCACACATTTTAGAACAACAAAATAAAAACACGGGCCTCTTTGAGGCCTCAAAAGAAACCAAAACATGAAGCACTGATCTGATCTACTACTCTTTGCAAGAACGAGTATCTTTGCACATCCTTGCTATACAGCGTCGGCCAATTGTACCTCCTCCTTAGGTGGCTTTTGAGCATCAGCATCATCTTCCTCGTCCCAATTGGTAGTTTTGTAGTAGATAGCGTAGAGGATTATCTGCACCACTGAAGATATTGCCCCCAAAGTATTTGGCAACTACAAGCACGTGCAGATTAGAACAATTAGTACTTGCGATGTTTGAAAAGATTAATAGAATTAGAAATTACGAGATATTTAGAGTGTTCATTACCAGGATGAAGAAATCGAATTTCAATAGTGCATAAATGATCCAAATGATTCCATTGAGCAAGCTAGCCAAGGACATGGAAAATGGCATGTACTTGACACTCTTTGTCTTGATAACCCTTTGCTGCAAGAACCAAAAAAAAACTTGTATGTAAATAATCAATAAAGAAACAGGCCCTAATAGTCTGATTACTGAACATTGATAGTTGATATACATACCACGACAGTCAGAGGCGCAGCATACATAATTATGTTGATGATTACACACACTATGCCAACCATGAAGGTTCTTGAACTGATGGTATGTAATAATTTGAGTGTCAACAAAATCATCACGACAAAAAACACCACTTCAATGCCAAAGACGATTCCAATCTTCTTCTGAAAATACACCAATACGATAAAAAAGAAGGCGTTAACTGGCTATTCTTTTCATAAATCTCTTTTACGAGTAAATTAGTATTCGTAGTATTGACATTGTACCCTTTGGCTGGCAGAAGAATAGATCAAGAACATTATGACATAGATGAGCTCTATGGAAAGACCAATGGAATTGATGGTGATGACCAGAAAGTTGCCCGGGTTTACGAAAGGCATGCCGTATAAGAGCCACACTGCACAATTCAATGCTGTTGCAAGGTACGGGTCAGGCTTGAAATTCAGCACCGATTTCGACTTGTATATTTTGATGAACGTTGGCCTGCACAATTTAGTTAGCTGTTAGTTGGCAAGAAAATGAACCGTGTTTGATAGGAAATAAACGAAGAGGAGAGAGGTTAAGAATAGCTTACACAGGAGAGACAAATAAGCCGAAAGAAATGACATTTCCTGCAAAATAGATGAAAATTTCCGTCAGAAAGAAAGAAACTAGCTAGATTGTGAAGGCATTTAAAAGTGATGATTCGGGACTGACCGATTATGCCTACAATAGTTCTTATAGTTTCACTGTTAACCATTTTGTACTGCTAAGCTGTGAATCTGTAATTGAAGAATGCGATGAGAATGGAAAGATTGAAGAGGAAGTAGTGAATGAATTGAATTGATGTGGATAATGTTGGGTGAGAGGTGCATATATAGTAGCTTTCCCGAATCGTAGTTCACAGAAAAAGTGGAGCCATTCCTTAAAAGTCTCATTCTTTCCTAATTTATTCTTTGGTTATGGATTTGTTGTTTGGATATAGATTATGTCTAAATAAGGAAGTCAATGAGACTTTGACTTGAGTCATTACTTGCTGCTAATGTTGTGTATTCATTTTCCTTTTCCAGGAGAGAATTCAGTGGAATGGATCAAAATGAGGTATGCACATTTTTAGATTTTATTTCCTATTTCACACTGCTCACTTATGCACCATCACTCGAAACATTAAGATTTTAATCCTTAGTTTTCCCAAAAAAAAGTTTGATCCAACAGTTGCAGGCTGTAGAGTAGAAGGCCTTGAAATGTTTGCTTGGATCTGCAGAACAGTGAACGTGTGTGTTTAGGAAAAGAATGTCTTTTTAAGACAATTTACAAAGCATGAACAGAATGTTCTTGACAAACTGCAGAACCAGTGATTGTTTCTTGAAATTTATGCAGAATCTTGATGAAGGATCTATCTTTGTGATTCACAATGACAAATCTAGGCACTAAAGACCGTGAGTTAAATTAACCTTATGGGTAATTTCATCATTTTTTGACAAATTTATCCTTTTCCAGAAAAAAAGATAAACTAACAATTACTTTTTTTTCTTTTTCTAAAGAAGTACAGGTTACTAATTGCATAAATTATATTCATCCACCTTTTGTTTTTGCAATTATCTTATATAACAAGTATAAGATCATTAGTTCTAAATCTTTATGTCAAAAATGAATTATGTAATATCATGTTAAGATCTTATCTATCTGAAAGCTCAGACTAACTTCCAAACTAACAATTTAATCCAAAAATAGTATTCAAACTATATCTTTTAGTACATACAAGTGTTTTACTGAACATCAAAATCAGAACAATTGAAGAGTTTGTTTCCATTATAGTATAAAATTATACACACTTGATTTTAATTAGCTGTAACAAGAGTGGTAAGTGAATCAGATCTTTAACAATTATTAAATATTTGGTCTGAAAATAGGTAATCTAGCTTGAGCCGAATTCGAGCTTAAAGTTAAATTCGTTTAATAAACGTTAATAAACACATTGAGTCTAAGTCCAGTCATTTAAGATTTGATAGACTTTCGAGTCAACCCGTTAATTAATCATAATATTTAATTTTTAAAATATAATTATAAACGAATATTTATTCTAAAAACTGAACAAATCAAATTGAGCCAAACTGAATTCGAGCTTGATTACTTTTTTTTTGAGGCAAACTTGCTTGATTTTGTTTTTGAGCTGAAATCGAGCTTAATCACATAAGCTCATTCAATCTCAAACCGAACTCAAGCCAAGCAATTATTTTTGATCCAAGCCGAGCTCTAACCGTAAATTTTGCATGCATGCACATTATTAGACTCATAATATTTCCACATGTAGGTATTTCAAATGCAACAAATAAGTGACCATGAAAACGACGTTTAAAAGTCCTCAAATTTGACCTACGAAAATTTTATGTTCTCACTGTACTTTTGCCCCTCGTGTCACGAATTTCTAGTTCCGCCCCTGTTTACAGCCATGCCGGATTCCTGAGAGGAGTGACAACAGCTTTGACCTGCAAGTAGTTATTGAGGCTGTAAATCCCCTTCTCTCTGCCTATCCCGCTCATCTTGTATCCCCCAAATGGGATTGCTGCGTCAAACACATCGAAGCAATTAACCCATACCGTCCCCACCCTCAGTGCCCGAGTCAGCGTGTTCGCCGTGTCTATGTTCTTCGTGAAAACTCCCGCTGCCAGGCCATATCGCGTTGAATTTGCCCTCCTGATCACCTCGTTGATGTCCCTGAAGTAGTGTTGAGACGTTAAGAGGATTTATATAATTTGTGATTCATTCAAGTTAACATTCAGCATTGAACCTACTTTATGACTTAAAAGTTAAGTTTTGTTGGTTTAAAGCTATTGTGATTCATTGAAGTTCACATTCAACATTCAAAATAGTAATTATAGGAATAATTTAGCATTGACACTAGGGATATTTGCAAGAACTCGATATTATCCGACTTTTGCAATGAGTATTCCATGTATTATGTTTATTGCAAAAACTATCTGTCGCACAATCTAACAAAATCCGTCAAAACCGATGGAAAACACCAGTTATTCGGACACGTGATCACCCATTTTTTCAAAATAATGATTTTGCCCTCCAAATAAAAAAGGATAGTTGACTTCAACATTTTATTTTTTAAAATGATTTATTTGATTCTCAGAGGTGTTTTCTTTGTCTTTTCCCTTCACTTTCAAGAGCAAAAACAATGATAGTTAACGATAGTTTTTGCAATAATCCCTTGAAACAATGATGTGAACTTTGAGCTTACTTGAACTTGAGGATGGATTGAACGGGGCCGAAGATCTCATCCTGCGCTATCAGCATATCGTCCTAAATAACAGAAACAAATAATTTCATATTACGCTCAGATGATATTTAAGCATATTGGTAGGAACAAGTAGCGGGGCGGGAAAAAAATGGTACCTGAACGTTGGAGAAAACAGTTGGCTGGATAAAGTAGCCTTTTGAGCCAAACCTTTCGCCACCACACTCGAGCTTGGCATTGCTCTCAACGCCGGATTTTATGTATCTGAGAACCTTCTGAAATTGCTCTGAGTCAATCTGAAGTTATCGACACGTTCATAAATAACATCAGTTAGCACAGTTTTGTTAGAAATGAGTTACATAAAAAGCATTACAATGTTTGATAATTACGAGGTTTTGGTATTTCACGCGTTCTGGCCAAAATGGGATGCATAAAACTTTACCTGAGGACCTTGCTCAACACCCTTTTTGAAGGGATCGCCAACAACACGCTTCATGGCGCGGGCCTTTGATTTCTCAAGGAACTCATCGTACACACGCTCATGCACAAATGTTCGAGACCCAGCGCAACAACATTGTCCCTGCAAATGAATATCTCACATAAGACTTTTGTGATAGACGATCTTTTTCGTATCGGGTTTTGGAGGTGAAATTGACCGACACACCTGATTAAAGAACAAGGCAAAATGCGCTAGCTCCACAGCCTTGTCAACATCCGCATCCTCACATACAATGAAAGGTGATTTCCCTCCGAGCTCTAGTGTTACTGATTTAAGATTGCTCTTTGAAGCCAGTTCAAGAATAATCTTACCGGTATCTGTTGATCCTGTGAAGGCAATCTGCATAACCAGTATTCTAAGTGCATACCCATATAGAACACTCACTTTTTTGTAGCATATATGCCAGGATGTGTACAACGATTATTGCAAACATTTACTGTGAACTTGCCTTTTCTTTTTGCAACGTTAATGACATTGTTAAAAATGATTGAAAGACAAAAATTCCCTTAAAATTAGAAAAATACATGTAAAAAAGTTTATATGTATCATCAAAGAATTACATGTAATATATATATATATATATTTTAATTATTTTATATTCATGGGATAATTATGTCATTATGAGAAAAAAGGAAGTATCGTGGCATGTGACCCATTTTGACAAACCGTGCAAAACTGTAGATAGCTCAAGGTAAGTTTTTTTTAATAAAAGTAATAAGCCGACACTCCTTGCAAAAACGAGATACTACACAACCAGTTTTTGCAATTCTTACTCTATACCATATATGCAGCCAAAAAGTAGTATATGACAATTTCAATCAAGTACCTTGTCTACGTCCATATGACTAGCGAGAGCTGCACCGGCTGTAGGACCAAAGCCAGAAACCACGTTCAGGACACCCGGAGGCAGACCAGCCTATCATAAAGATCACATGGTAGATTACAGTTACATGACTATCCTGATATTAATGTTAATGCAATTCCTAGAGCCATACCTCGTGGAATAGCTTGGCGACATAGAGAGCAGTCAAAGGAGTTTGCTCCGCAGTCTTGAGCACAATGGTATTACCGCAGGCCAGCGCGGGTCCAACTTTCCACGCAAACATGAGAAGAGGAAAGTTCCAAGGAATAATTTGTCCTGCAACGCCTATCGGTTCATGTAACGTTTGTACATGATGGTTTCCGTCAGCTGGAACCGTTAGACCATGGATTTTATCCGCCCAACCTGGACAATTTGACGATTAAAATTTGAACGCGCACAACAAGAGGATATGAAATGAAATGCAAATTACACGTCTCAAATCTCACCGGCATAGTAGGTAAATAACCGGGCAAACATTGGTACTTCGGTTTTTGCAGACTGCTCATAAGGCTTCCCGTTGTTCCATGTCTCCAGAGCTGCAATTTCATTGTTGTGCTTCTCAACTAAGTCTACAAATCGCAACATTATCCTCGATCTTTCCTGAATAACCAGAAAATTGTGATATCAACATTTCAAGTATGGTCCATATTCTGACTCGACACACTTGCAAAAGCTCAAACTTCTTACATAAGGTGACATTTTCGGCCATGGCCCCTCGTCGAACGCCTTGCGAGCAGCGGCAACTGCACGGTTGATATCTTCTGCATCGCCTTCAGCAACATGAGCAATCACTTCTCCCGTTCGAGGGTCATAGGTCGGAAACTTTTTTCCTAAGACAAATGATCATTAGTCCCATTCATGATTGCTAAACGGTGATATAAATATTGGATACATATATCAATTCTCACTTCATGAATAAATGGTCACCTGATGCTGCATCTACAAATTTTCCATCAATCAAATTTTGGGTGTGATTGATTTGAACTTGAGGAGTGATTAGTTCCTCCATTGCTGCCGCAGTGCTGTACCTGTTGATGACTCTCCCATTGCTTGAAATCTTTCCTGCAAATCATGTTTCGCATATAATTAACCCATATCGATCATTTGTCAAAGGGTGTACACTACATTTACATTCCAGTTAAACCATTCTGTGGTCGCCTTAAGTCTTTTAATTTCTCTATGATCGCGATTTTCAATAATCAGCCATTGTAATTGTAATTCATTAGAGATAAACCCTAAATCCTCATTGAAAATTTGTCGACTTTCCCAATTGAACAATTCATATACTGATTATGGATCCTTGCACGCTTTTGTTCATTCTAGAGATACTCACATGCTGAAACCTCTGTTTGGTTACCCAGAAAAAAACTTATCAGGTAAACAGAAACAAGCTTATTGCGTACTGAAATTCCACCAGTTTCTTGGGCAATCAACTTAAGCCAAACATGAAAAAAAAACTCAAAACTTTGAAATTTGACAGAGTTTCTTTCCATGCAAACTTGATTTCCAATTCCAGGTCAATGTTTCTATCCCAAAGTTCAAATCTTTTCACAGTCCAAGAACAAAATCAGTACAACCCAGATCATCTATGCAGGTACAAGCAACATGCAAGAAAAAATCTTTCTGCAACCATGATTATCATCACTGAAATTGAAGAACAACCCTTTTATTATTCTTTGTTTTTTGTGATTTGGGTGTGAAAAAAAGAGGGAAAAAAATCAAAAATCAAAAATCAAACACAAATAGAGCTGAACTCAAAAAAAGACAATGACCCAAGAAGGGTGGGTTTGGGAGGCCTCACCTAGAAAAGAAGCAGACCCAGAAGAAGAAGAAGCATACAGTGAACGAGAGAGCAAAGAAGAGATCCTCCTAGCTGCCATGGCCACTCTGAAGAAGAAGGTGAAGAAAACCCAGAAAATATTCAGTGTGTGTGTGTGTGTTCTTTTAGTCTTGAGAGCTGTGACACTATCTGCACTAGAGAGGTGGGAGACACCAAAATCTTGCCAAATGGGCTGTTACTAAAAATGAGGGAACAGTGTTTCAATTAGATAAGGTGTCACTTTCATTCTTTCTATCTTTACACAAGATGAATATGTTTGCATATTCTTTAAGGCAGTGGTGAAAAGCTCATGCATTACCTCACTTTCACCATAATGATATTAAAAAAAGTGTTACACTATTGTTTTGTAGCTATGTGAGTGGGAGATTTATTTTATCATAAAAAGAGAACATTTTCTTGGTGGTGTCACCAACAAGAGCTAAACAAATTAGAATGTGTCATTTTCTTGGTGCCTTGCCATTGTTTTGTGTGTCTTTCTATCTTTATAGTACTTCAATTTATCATCAAAATGATGCACGACAGTATACAATAAGGATGCAAATTTTAAATGTAAGAATCTGCTAGGGGCATTCACCTATGTAAATGGTGTTACTCTGTAAAATCTAGGGATAGTTTTATTTCCTTAACTTATTGCTTATTTATCTACCATCAACTTAGATCAATCTTGTTTAATTACATTGAGAATATTTTCATCTTACTTTACTATATTTTATTTAATTTTTCTTTAACAATGTTAGTTTCCATCCCGAAATGATCTAAATATCCCTTATTGTCTTTCAAGTTTCAAAATATTTTTAAAAACATGATATTTTGGTCATTTCACAATAAACACTAGCAGTGTTAAGTTAAAATTAAACAAAATGTATTAACATGAGATGAGAACATTCTCATTTGTGATTAAATGAGACATATATAAGTTAACTGTAGTTAAGTGAGAAAAGGTTATACACGATTAATTTTTGACTAATTCCTAGAAGGTCATCTTTGATAGACTAGTGTCATGCCCATGAGATTTGCAAAAATTTGCCCGCATGTGATCCACAAACACTCATCCGAGTTCGTGGAACCCTCTCCCTCTCCTGGTTCAATGGCGCATCTCTGACTATGCATCCTCGCAACCTTGGACAACCGAAGTTCGCACAACGAACTCCGGTTGTTTCCCCGATCATTATGATATTGTCCAGCGCCCGAGCCATCAACCTCGGCTACCCAACGAACCCCCGACCGCCTAGGATAAGGACAACAATTGAGAAAAACCTTGAACCGAGGCTTCGAACAAACCGAGGCCAGATACGACACCAAATCACGCCCGACGAACTGGGTCCGTCCAGATCGGACCTAAACCGCCGCTGCCACAAGTTGACGCCACTATCGTCGAAGACCAAAGCTGCTCCACAAAGATCAGCTCGTCGCCACGGGCCGCCCCTATAATGCTGACACACTAAGTCACTGATTCACCTCTTCCTTGAAGCTGCCGGCCCAAATCAGGCCGGCCTGTTCCACCAAGCCCAACCTCGCGCGTAACCTTAGGACTAGGTGCCGCGAAGATTTCTTGGTGGCCAAGCAGTGTCACCTCCTCAATATTTCTTTTTGCAACACAAGACGAATTAAGGAAAGGAAACGAGTCTAGATGCGTCCGACTTACCCCCAAATAATCTCTTAACATATAGGAGAATGTTAGAATATTTTGTAGAGGAAATCTTTCCTTTTCATATTATATCTCTTGTATAGGATTAATATAAATAGAGTTCTCTACATCATTGTAAGGCATCGAAAGTAAGCCAAAAGACATGTTCGATCACCCCGTTGATACGGTTCGACTTTGCCAGAAAGACATTCTCGGCCAATAAAATATCCCGGACCCCCGTCCTAAAACCAATTGTGTCTACACTCTCTCTACAAGACATACCGAGAACCCGGAAGTCCTCTCTGTCTCTTAAACGTCGACCGGTCCGAACGTATCCTCCCGAACCGGCCGCACACATTCCTCTCTCCTCTCTCATCGATCCGGCCACATACACACCCCGATCAGTCGAGCTCGATCCAATTACAGCTCATCTATAACTATAATCGATCATCTATCTGATCTACTTACCGCGACCCGACGATCCGTCCCAAAACAAGGCTTGTCTAGGCGCGCCGAGCTGTTTGGGAGTCGATAGACTATTCGGAAGTAACTGATCTGTGATGAATCTCTCAGGTCGTGACACTAGCGCCTAACGCTTTTTAAAAAGACCACTAAATAGACATATTCATTGTAAATTTTGTGATTCCATGTCGACTAGAGAACAGTAAATTTCGGTCCATTTGAAGATATTTTGCCGTCCCAAAAATGTCACCGGAAGTAGCAGGTTTCAGAGAGTCCAGAAAGTGCTTCCCCACCGGCACCACCCGGTTTCATTCCGTTTCTCTACCCTTTTATATGAGAGTCGCCGAATTCGCAGAAACCAGGCACAGCCATGTCCACAACCACACAAGACCCAGACCCGGTTCGCAGAGATCCGGACCCGAGAGGCCACAGGCGTCTCCGCTACTCCTTCTCCTTGCCCTGCTTCAGATCCCGCCGCCCCGCCGGGTGGTGGGAGCGGGTCCGGGAGGCGGAGATCGAGAACCGGTGGTGGATCGCCGCCGTCAAGAAGCTCCGGGAATGGTCCGAGCTCATCGCCGGCCCGAACTGGAAGACCTTCCTCCGCCGGTTCAACCGGACCTCCAGAACCGGCTCCGGCGGTCGGAACGGGAAGTTCCATTACGACCCGTTGAGCTACGCCCTCAACTTCGACCGGGGGCAGAACGGTAATTTCGACGAGGACGGGGAGGGGCAGAACGGTAATTTCCGTGATTTCTCGACCCGGTACGCCTCTGTTTCCGGCCCGCTCAATGCCGAATCTCCGGTTTTGTTGTGAGCCGAATTATTCCGTTTTTTTTTTTATAATTTTATTTGGCGTGATGTAATTTTTTTGAATAAAAAGTAAAATGTAGATATTTTTTTTAGTTTTTATTTATTTATTTTGTTTGTGTAAAATGGAGGTTAGTGCGTATTGTCCAATGATTGTGAGTGAGATATTATGCTGAGTTGATAAGAATGATGAGTGCAGTGTAGGGTATAGAAAAATTGGTTGGCAGCTAATAAAATTGGGTTTCATAATGTTTATTTATTGAAATTAGGACATGAAAACGACATTAATCAACTAAAATAACGACCGTTAAAAGTAGGGGAGAATACAGGTCAAGTTTGGGTCCATTTCAAATTACTAGACCCGTTTTGGAAGGATAGGATCGAGTTTCTTTTAACCCGAACCGGGCTCATATGAATTCAATATGACATGTCGGGGTGGGTCACACTGTCGAGTTCCACTTTGCTCTTTTCTAGTTAAATGTGATTACACGTCGTAAGATGCATTTCAGTGAGAACCAAAAAAATGTGTGAAAACTAACATGGGGACGCCATGTGACAGGGGTGACGAGTTCCATTCCACAATCTAAAAGAGAAATTGTTAACCGTCGAGGGGAGGGGGGAATTTCGGGTCTGCCACGTCTGTGCGATTGTTAGAGCAATGCCACGTGTTAGCTCCCGTAGATTTTCACGGTCTTTCCCGATTCGCACATGATCACACCTCTATATGTCATCCCATACATATAATAAATTATACAAGTATTTGCAATTTACTAAAAGAAATAATATTATACCTTACATGAAATATTTTATACTGCTGTGTGTATATACTAGTCATATGTTAAAAATTAATGTAAGTGTTGATTTTACATTGGAAAATCTATTTTAATACAAATGGTATGATGCAATACAACAATTGTGTACACATATGTGTGTGTAAAGTAAACAGAAACTTAGTATGTGAAATGTTTGTGCATTCACCATTGATCCGAGCCGGTGGATCTCTCCTCTTCCTCTCTTATTGCATTTATCATTTCCACAACTTGATTTATGTTTGGCCTCTGGTCTAGATTCTGACTTGTGCACTTCAAAGCGACCTGCAACAAGTTCACCATCCTCTCCTCGCTTGTGCCATCTTTTAACAACGCCTTGTCGAACACCTCTACCGTCCACTCCTCGCTGACCACTGATTGCACCCATTTGGCCAGGTCCGCGCCATTGCTCTCCTCCGACTTCCCCGTCAAGAGCTCGAGGAGAATCACCCCAAATCTATACACGTCAGCCTCGAATACACTACACGAGAGCGATTGCGAGTGCGATATTGATTGTGATTGTTCATTTTCGAACGCCATCAGGCCGTATTCACTTATACAAGGTTCCATGTTGTTCTTGAATAGAATGTTTGTGGATTTCAAGTTTCCATGAGCTATCCCGTCTGCGCGGAGCTCGTTGTGGATAAAAGCTAACGCCTCGGAGATTCTCGCCGCAACCCCCAGTCTGCTTCCCCAATCGAACGCTTGCCCATTCTGAGATCCTGAGAGAAACATCGTTTTTTTATCAGCAATAATTAATCAGCAATACCGCTCTGGTTACTTGCACAGGAAGCAAGACATCATTAGTATCAAGAAAAAGACATTATGAGTTGCGTGAGGGGCAAGGTACCATGAAGAAGCTTGCAGAGGCTCCCATTTTGCTGATACTCATAGGCCAAGAGCTTCTCTTGGTTAGAGCAATAGAAAGCAAGTGCTGAGAGCAGGTTCGGGTGCTTCACATGGTCGATTCTCTTGATCCTCTTCTTGAATTCTTGCTTGGAGATCTCCCAATCCTTGATCCTCTTAACGGCTAGGGTCACGCCGCCCCCAAGCAAGACCTTGTAGAGGCTCCCATGCTTCCCCTTCCCAAGAAGCTCCGCGGGAGCGCGGAGCAAGTCCTCAAACCTCAGCCCCTTCACCACCGGACCACCGTTGAGCACCACCAGAGGCGAAGGCGACAAGCCCTCCGCAGATGTAGACTTGTACTCACTTGATGAACTATTATTAGAATTGCTGCTCTTCTTGTCCCCTCCCAACCCTTTACGAGCTAACACATTTGGATCTTTCGATTTCGTCGAATATCGACTTCTCACTTTATATGCTATGAAGAGAACAACGATCAGTCCAAGAATTATGTAACCGGAATAGATCAGAACCCTTTTAACCTTAGAGCCAGTAGATCTTTTCTTTGGTAGGGGAGGACATGGATTTGAGACAAGCTCTCCACACAACCTAGGATTGTTCAAAAAGCTGTCTGAACCGAACCGGCCTTTCACATCAGGGACTTGGCCGCTGAAGTTGTTGTTGGAGACATTGAAGTCCTCGAGATTGGTGAAGTCGAATTCGGGCACCAATCCATCAAGATCATTATTCTCAGCAAACAGTGACAATAACCCCGAAATCCTCCCGATCTCCGGGAGCTCGCCCGAGAAGGCGTTGCTCGAGATGTCAAGCCGTTTCAGGTTGCTCAGCCTCGACAGAGAGCTAGGCAGGCTGCCCGAGAACTGGTTGCGCCCGAGGTAGAGGTGTGTGAGCTGCCTGCAGTTCCCAATCCCATCAGGCAAGTTTCCTGAAACTCTGTTGCCTATGATGCTCAGGAGAATGAGTGAGCTTGTCTTGTTGCAGAGCGAATCAACATCAAGAACTCCATTGAAGTTGAGCTCTTCGAGAACGATTCTCTTGATTGATGTGTTCTTGAGATCACAGCTCACTCCAACCCATTTGTCAGTACAAGGATCTGAGCTCATGCTCCACCCCAAATTCTGATCCCCATTTCCACCAGAGAGCTGTGTTATGAAGCTGATCATTGACTGCTTCACATCATCCTGTTCGGGTTTCACGCCCCGAATCAAGAACACGAACAAAATGGAGAATACCCTGATGGGTATTCGAATCCGATACATTTTTTCAGAAGGGAATGAGTGGGATTTCAAGTTTCTTGCACATGAAATGCAGGAACAATGAGAAAGGAACAAGCTTTATGTTGAAATGCAGACCAGGGTTTGGAGACAATTGGCTTGATTCTTGTGTATTTACAAAAATACAGACCATAATGTTGATATAATAATTATAGGAGCCGGCTAAGGCAGGGTTTGAAAATGTCAGCTTCATCTTTTCCTGTGGCGTTGCAGAGGTCAACAGTGACTTAAAATATAAGCATATGAATATAATCAAGACAGCAATGTGAGGATGGATTTATCAGGCTTAAAACCCAACAAACAGATAAAAACAATTTTTAAGAAGTCATCAACCTTTTGCTCAATGATTATGCTCTCAGATGTTCCATTTCACACCATTTGTTGAAAGTTTCCATCATAAAGAAAAAAGAGAGCCTCCTCAGTTCTTTAATTCTAGAAAATTCTGATTACAAATTCTTGAAACTGAAATCACAACAGAAACCTGAAAAAAAAATATTCCCTTGATTTTCCTTTCAATTCCTAGAATTTATCTCAAACGCTTCTTATGAGCAATGTTCTAAGAATCGGTCCAGGCAGCCCGATCCTCACATGATCGGGCAGATTAAGTCGGCTAGGCTGAATTAGGTGGCTCTAAATGGGTTTAGGAGGATTTGCACTATTCTTTTCCAATTTAATTTTAAAAAATAAAAATAGAAAAAGTAGAAAACTAAAATAATTTTGCTCAGTTATTGACAATAAAGAAAAGAGATTACAACTCAGTTACATAAATATAGTTTTTTTATCTATTGATTTTTGACAAGAGGAAATGAGTTGTTCTTTTTCAGTACAACAAATAACATATGTTTGAATATATTATTCAGAAACAAGGTACAAGGAGACTTGTTGTATGTATTAATATTAATATAAGCATGAGGAAGCTCAACGTGCATTTTCCTTTTGTAAAGCCTGCAGTCATGGTACATATGGCAAATTGAGCTTCTCAAAGTCTCAAAGGGAATATTTCTTATCGCTATACAAGTCCCGAAATAACCAAAATAATGAAAAAAATAAACAATGATCGGAATAGCTTAGCGATGGTAAAATATCCCGTTCCGGATGTTCGCAATTCAATTAGAGCTGTGGAGGGATAAAGAAAACCCACTTTATTGTCATCGATAACGACTGATGTTATTGTAAACGATGAATTCTTTTTAATGTGAAACCGAAAGGGGGCGAGTCGTTACAAATAGACTAGACATATTCAAGCCATATTCTTAATAGTATCCATGTCTCGCAGCCCCATGAGCGAATTACTAAAATATTAATTTTGGTAAGATTTTAGGCTGACAAAGAGATCTTCAAATTGTGCGAAATTTAATGTTTTGAAAATATATATAAGCTAGTTACATTTCTTATGGATATCTCAAAGTCGTTCAGTATGTTAAAATCAACTCGATCTATTAGTAAGGGAAAGAAGGAGAATATCAATTTTAAAAATTTGAAGGGGGTAATTAAGTCATTTCATGACAAGTATTGTATAAATCTAGAGAAAAAGATAACTAACTATCTCCAACTAAATGTCATTTTCACTTGACTGCCCCTAACTACATTTTAGGTCAGACAGATACACTCAAGAATTTTTTTTCTCACAACGTTAAGAAAATAAAATAAAATGTTAGGATAAAAGTGAAAAGTCTAAAATACTCTCGGTCACTTTCCCAATTTTCAAAACTTGCCAATGGTCAAGTATTTGTGTTTTTATTGATTTTGTGTGAAATCTAGATTTCATATTTGTCGTTTTGGTACGATACGTGTTTTTCTCTATCGTGCTCCACATCCAGTTTACCTTTTTCTTCCCCTGACAATATTACACTAGTCGGTAATACTACTAGTGGCATGTATTAAAAATTAGGAAAGTGACCAAGAATAATTTAGACTTTTCACTTTCACTTTCAACTTTCATGTATTAAAAATTAGGAAAGTGATCAAGAATAATTTAGACTTTTCACTTTTACTTTCAACTTTACACTTTTTTCATTTTTAACCGTGTAAGAAAACAAAATTCTTTGGTGCAGCCGTTTGATCCAAAATGTAGTCAAGTGTCCTTTTCTCAATAAAAATATTAAAGTTGAGTAAAACTGGACAAAATATAAATATCCTGGGTTTTCATGTAATTTTCGAAGTTAGCTGCAATTATATGTGAAAATTAACGAATAAATGAATGCAAACAAATCTATAAAAAAAAGAGATGCAAATTTACACTTAAAATTTTCATACACCATTCACATCCATGAACTTGTCCATGCTGCAACATAACAACAATTTTGCCACACCACCAAAATGGTAGTAACAAAAGAAGAAAAAAATATTGCAGTCATTTGAAAAGATCGATCCACAGTACTCATTCATGCAACTCGAGAACAGCTTCCAAGACATCAACCAGTGACCTCAGCTTCAAGATATAGTCAGCTGTCTGAACAAGGAGTTGGCCATAATCTTCCACCCCGTCCCCTCCCGGCACGATCCTCTGCAGCTTTTCAATCTTGGTCCCGACCGGCCGGACCGCCAGCTGCCGGCTCTTCCTCCGCTGCAAATCGACTCTCCGGTCACAATCCACAACGTTAACTTTACTTGTGCTCTTCATGGGCAAGTGGTGGTTTTATGGGACTCACAACCTTAAAATGGGTTGCAGAGGAAGCAGGTTGAGGGTCTTAAATAGATTCTGAAAGATCTAAAATTGAAGGGTTGTGACCCAAAGCCCATGTGAAGCTTCTTCACTAGGTTGTGAAAATGTGACGTGTTGAATGGATATATACATACTCAAAATAAAATTTTAATATTTTAGTCACAAGATATTTTGTACTTGATATCTTCGTCCTCTCCTCGTCCGGGATGACAAAATACTCTGTTTTTGACGAATGACTTGAGGAGTTAAGGCTATTCATAACAGGGGACTTCCCCGAGGGTCATTATGTCATTTTTAAGCGGCAACATCAACACATACTCTTTGTAGAAGTTCATTTTTTGGAGGCCACACCAGAATAAAATGTTTCATATTTATATTATTTAATTCAACAATCCTATTTATATATAATCGATCATTTCAACATATAATTATACATAATTAACTATTTCATATAAAATTATATGAGTAATTATTATCTCAATATTTAATTATATATATTTATACATAATTAATTATATATTATTATATTCACCACTCATTTCTCTCTCTTACCCCTCAATCACTTCAGTTACTTCCTCTCCCACCCCTGCTATAATCTTTACAATGGAGCCTCATAGTGGGCACTCCCTCTCCACTCTCTTGTTGTGACCAGTCTAACATTCCACCTCATTTGGGACATAGTTTTTTAGGACGAGCGAAAATAGGACGGAGAATTCTCCTAATATATTAAAAATATATTTTTAATATATATTTAATGACAAATATAATATTTCCAATATACTATAAATATATTTTATGATACAATTTTTATTAAAAAATTACTTTAAACACTTTCAAATCAAATATATAAAACATACGATGAAGAGAAAATGAATGGGACAGGATGAAAAAAAACATGCTCCGTTGCCATCCTATGCATATTAAAGTGTTGCATGAGTGATATATGAACATTCACCAAAACAACTCTTTAAAAATAAATTAATATTTAAATTTTAAAATTTGTAAGCTTACAAAGAGATTATATTAAATTATTTATCAAATATCAACGATATTCTCGTCGTGTCAATGTATTTACATGACTCAGTGAGTGGACAGAAATTTTTTGCAAAAATTGAGATATATAAAATATTAAAATGGGTACATATATGTTGGGGCCAACTTGTGTTTATGTGACAGCTTTGGGTGGCTTATAATAGCCACTAGTTTGGTTTGCAGGATCGTGCCAATGTCTGTCCTCGTAATCCTCAAATTGTCCTCTTCTCACATGATAGAAGATTTCATGCCACTTCATCACGAGAATGAAACAAATCTCGTGGCTCAAAACACAAGGATGCAAAATCCAATTGGATGGTCCATATTGATTTGTTGTGTGATTTACTCCAGACTGTCTATTTACTCCTTCAAGAACATGTTTTGTAATCCAGTGTAGTGATGATGTCACCTCTTAGTGTACAACATTTCATAATATCTTAATTTTAAACATAATATTATAAGTTAGTTAATGGATGCACGTCTCTTAGATGTTCAACCCTAACACCTTCTAGGTGAAAGGTTGAACTATTATTTGAGTTAGTTAACAGATTTACATCTTCTAGATGTAGAACTCTAACACACTGTTCAACCCTAACACCTTCTAGGTGAAAGGTTGAACTATTATTTGAGTTAGTTAACGGATTTACATCTTCTAGATGTAGAACTCTAACACACATCTCTCACGTACAAGTTAAGTATGCATGGACGATTCTGATCTATGAGACTTAAGCTCGAAATAAATGGCATGTAAGTCACGTCCAAATTCAATCAGACTCTGATACTATATTGGAAACTCAACCCAACTAAAAGCTCGAGTTGATAGATGGAGGCCCAGACTATTATGTAATATGGTGAACAGATTCACATTTTTCCAAATGTGGTACCCTAACAAGTTGAAAGAACATAAAAATTTAGTTCATATTCCTAAATTTAAAATTTCGAATACAATCACGTCAACATTTTGTAATTACAAATCCTTTTCTATGCTGCGATGAACTAAAACTATCACATCATAATTCGAGAAATGTTTTTAGTATTATTACAAATA
>JAYMTP010001934.1:0-21653 GCA_036897365.1 Geranium brycei
CATGTCCAGTCGCGTCGCCGATCTTCAGCTCTCCAATTTCAAAGAGATCGTCTCCGTCCACAAAGGCTCCGTTAACTCTCTTCAGGTACTGATTTGTGCTTCAATTCCATTCTCTTTGGTGTTTTGGGTTTTGGGTCTGCAACAGATTATCGGGTCGGTCAGTCTTGGGGCGACAACTGATAAGATGTGATTGGTGTGTTTTGTTTCTTTGTGGGTTTTTCCCCAATTAATCGAAATTTTTTGAATTGGGTTTCTTTGATCCTATTCAGTAAATATTAGCTGATTCTTAATGCTTTAGTACCATATTTAGGTTGACAACTGAAATTTTCTATGTGGGTTAATACGGTATTGTCTCAACACAAACTGTAGAGGACACAGTATCTAGAAGTTGCCACCTTTACTTGATAGAAGTGAAGTATTGATATATAAGTGATTAATCAGTTTATTGTAGTTGTAGATGTTACATTCACGGAGTGTTTTGTTTAGTAAGTCATTGTTTTGGGATGCTTTGTTCTAGGAAGTGGATGTTGCATTCATAGAGGAAGTGGATGTTGTACAGTATCTAGAAGTTTCTACCTTTACTTGATAGAGGTGAAGTATTGATATATAAGTGATTAATCAGTTTATATTGTAGTTGTAGATGTTACATTCATTGAGTGTTTTGTTTAGTAAGTCATTGTTTTGGGATGCCTTGTTCTAGGAAGTAGATGTTGCATTCATAGAGTGTTTTGCTAAGTGGGTAATGGTTTTGGGATGTTCCGTTCAACTAATTTGTTCAACTGTAATGCAAAGAAAATTGTGTAAACCTAGAGAGTTTTATCTTTACGTAGTGTAATCTATTATTTTGAGGTTCGCTTTATCTGGAGAGACACTTGTTGTGCCTTCAGCTTTGTTCTTTGAGCATGTGTATGGATGAAAAACAATTTCTTTGGCCGTGGGTTGTATCATTTTATTAAACTTGGCCTGTAGGCCATCAGAGAATTCTCTTCACTTATAATCATTTGGTTGAGTTTTATGGTTACTGCCTTTTTAAAATTGCTTGATGCAATGGATTTTTCAGCTTGAAAATGCCACCGTCTCCCTTTCTATCTCTTCTATTTGGGGATTTTGAATCATTACGTAAAGTTGAGGAGAGACTGAAACTTATGCTATGGATTGCTTAGCTTGAATTTAGAAAACAAACTATTACATGAATAGTTGGTGCTCTAAGTATTTTTGGTTTATGGCTAATATAGGCGGGATATTTTGGGTTTGAGCCACAAATAGCAATCAATGCACATTTTATACCATTTTCCATCGTAGCTTATGAGCGTGATATTTATGAAGTATTTGTTGCATCTATTGGGAGTGAATATCTGTTAATTCACATGAGTTTTCTAAGAAACTTTAGAGTCCTGCCTGTTTTGATCATGCAATCAGGTTGATTTGACAGAGGGGCGGTATTTGTTATCTGGGGCATCAGACGCGTCAGTTGCTTGTTACGACATTCAGCGGGCCACGGAGTTTGAGG
This sequence comes from Geranium brycei, assembly GCA_036897365.1. Lineage (NCBI taxonomy): Eukaryota > Viridiplantae > Streptophyta > Magnoliopsida > Geraniales > Geraniaceae > Geranium > Geranium brycei. Next base: position 1,511 of record JAYMTP010001934.1, read on the forward strand.
GATCAGGTCTAATTGCCAAACACAAGCCCATATTTGTCATTGACAAACAGCATGAACAAGGACATAAGCATGCCATAACCTCAGCAATATGGTATTCTGTTGACACGGGGTTATATATCACAGGCTCATATGACAATTACATAAATGTTTGGGATACAAATGCCACACAGGTAGGAACCCTTTTTTCTTCTCCCCCTGCTTTTGCTCAATGGTTCCTCCATTCTTAATATGTAGATAGCTAGATATGAGTATCTTTGATCTTATTGGCACTCCAACAAATGTCTGATCACTGAGATGGTTTTGATATTTTTCTTATTTCATCTTGTTATTTATAGGTTGTAGTGAACTTTAAAATGCCGGGAAAGGTTTATAGGACAGCTATGTCTCCACTAGCAACAACGCACATGCTAATTGCTGCTGGAACTGAAGATGTTCAAGTTCGCCTTTGCGATATTCATTCAGGGGCATTTGCTCACACGTTATCTGGTCATCGTGGTACGGAACTTTTAGTCCACATAGTGTATTATTTTCTATCTATTTCTGTAATTAAGTCAATATTTTTACATATCATAAACAACAGTTGGGTTAAGATCCACTGGTTATTCAGAAAAAAAATTCATTTACAGCATGTCATTTGTAACTTTTACTAATTTCAATATAGAAGTATTACTGAGTTGAGAATTCACATTTGAAATCCAGCTGAATTGTGAATTATAGCTCTCATTAGTCCAATAGCTCACAAAGTACCACAAGTTTAACATCAGGTTGGATAAACCAGTGACTGTCATGTTAAGGAATTTGCTTTTACTCAGTCCATCAATTCTCTGACGTTTACATCTGTCTCTTGACCACACAGCCTTCATTGATATGGAACTCTGCTAACATATTTGGAAATTACATTTAATCTTTCATCCATTAGTTTTGTTTTCCCTAATACTATGTTGACGACTTAACCTGCACAGAACTCTGCTTACATATATGGAAATTACATTTCATCTTTCACCAATTATATTTTTTGCCTAATAATGTGTTGACGTCTTCACCTGTACGGATTATGAGGGCCTATATTTTTCTAATCATTCAAGTATTCCCACAGATGGTGTAATGGCAGTGGAATGGTCTACTTCTAATGAGTGGGTTCTGATGACTGGGGGCTGTGATGGCGCAATACGATTTTGGGACATCAGACGTGCGGGATGTTATCTTGTCCTAGATCAGTCCCAGTCTCAGCTTGGACGACGCCCACCTCTCCTACAACGTTCTGCCATAAATAAGGTCATTCTGAGCTTTTCTATAACAATTGAGCTTTTGCTTGACTCATTCCTTCTATTGTAAACTTAAGTTGCGTACTGCGTTATTTCTCTTAAATCACGTACAAATATTTATTGGCTACTATAAACATGACAAGGATACAACTGCCTTTCTTCATAAATCTGCATCTACATGATGGAAACTAGGAGATATGGAATGTAATAGAATTTTGAATGTTGAAAATCAGCACAGCCAGTAAAGGCAATTACAAGGCTGGTCTTTCTTTACAGGCACTTGTTTATAACGATTAGTGCATGCTATATGTTATTGTCTTATTTGCTGCAAGTGGGTATACAATAACTCTTGATAGTTGAAACAGCATTGACTGGTTATGCTGTCAATTCAGTGTCAAGATTTTCTTGTTCCTTCCTAATCGTATTCCCACTCATTCAGGGTTCGTCATCAAAGTCTTTGCCCATAAGCCAAGGTTCATCTGTAAAACCGAGAGGTCCACAAAGGAAACATGCTAATGGAAATGGTACCAAATCATCAACTGTCGGTAGAAATCCATCAAAAGGGTCTGCTAGGCAGAGAGTACACCCAGGATTGTTGTCGAGCCAGGATCGTGCCACTGCTCATTATGGTGCTGTTACTGGATTAAAAGTTACTCAGGATGGCATGCATCTTATAAGTGCAGGTTACATTCTGTCCATTACTTACGTATACGCATTACTTTAGCCATCCAAATGTGTGTTATGTGCCAAATGTCTGTAAGTTGTTTCTGTTGTAACTTGTGCATAATTTATGCAAGGTAGTTTTTGAGTAAAGCACGTGGATGGTAATCTCAAAGCTAATGGCTTATAAGATGCCACAATAAAGAGATTTGGCGAGCTATCAGCTAGTTCCATTAGTTAGGCTCTATTTCCCTTTGTTCAAAACAAGAAGTGTGACTTTCCCATTCAGGGCCTGAAATATCTTTCTCACTATGTTTGAAGTAACATTTGCGACATGTAAATAACTTGTTATTCAATGAATGCTCAGTGATAACTGAATGACAGTATTAATGATGTTCTGGTGTGCTTTAATCTTAGGCTTATATTTTGTTAATCCAATGGATGAGATGAGTTTTTAGTTTGCATCACAAGAGTGGTTTTCACCTGAGTAATCGCCTGTATATGTATATAATTATTAATTGTTAATGGTGCTTTCTAGAGTATTACTTTGTTTGTAGATCATAGAAATGTATTGTATCTGAAGTGATCTTTTTCTCATTGAAATTGTACTAATTTATCTCTCTGCTGTGTACCTCAGGCTCTGATTCAAGGTTAAGACTGTGGGATGTTGAATCTGGATGCAACACGCTTGTGAACTTTGAAACTGTGCGCATGCAAACCAGTAAGCCAATACAACTGGCTACGACTCAGGATCCAGCTCTCGTTTTTGTTCCATGCATGACAACTGTGAAAGTAATAAGTTCTTGTAGTTATACATAAATACTTATTTATAAGAAAAAACTAAAAAAAATAGGACAGTACACTTATATGCGTCTTAAATTATTTTCTGCATTCTGTAGGGTTTTGGGTTGTGGTCGGGTAAGACATCCAAGACACTCCGAGCTCACTACGAATATGTGAACTGTTGCTGGTTTAATATGGAGGATCAGGTAAAAAGAGGGCTTCCTTGTTTGAACATGACCGATCGCGTGTAACTTGATGTTGAGATTAAAACTGATCCTTGCATCGTTCACCGATACAGGAACTGTACACAGGTGGCAACGACAGACAGATTCTGGTATGGTCTCCACCCAGATTGGTCTCATCAGAAGAAGTGGTACGTCAAAACTCTGATTATTCAGTTTTCATGGTCTATAATGGATGTGGATGCTAAACTTGATCTCCGTCTTCTTTTGTTTGAATGAAATTGCAGGACGAGCAGCTTGGTCAGGATCGGGATAACTGGAGCGAGTAAAATTTCCATTCCTCTCCATTTGCTAGCCTTTCTCTGACTTGGCCTTGTATGTATATATTGTATGTAAATGTGCTCTTGGTTAATGATTCTAGACTGGTACTCTTGACCGAGTTTTGGTATAGGTAGTGTAGTTTGGATTCTTTCAACTGTAACATATTTTGATCATGAGATTCAAATGGTATATCCATGGTATGCATCTTAAATTGATACTTTATATGGCTAATATTGATTAGTTTTTTTTATCGGCAAATTGTGTATCAAGATTTAAATTGATATTGTATCAGGCTTGGATTAGATGTCACCACTCAGTCTTGTGGGATTCTACTGTAAGATAAGGACTATAACTATCATCATACAAGGACAGCCTTTAATCATAGATGAGGAGATAAAGGCAATAAGCACATTTGTGACACAAGTTATAAGGTTTTCCAGGAATAATAACACTAGGGAAACAATTTGTTTATGAGAGAATTCCTAATAATATCCAAAAATGAGCCAAAGAACATTGATTTAGAATATTGATCAAACAAGTTTTTGAGGATTCTCAAGGCTTACCACCTAGAAGAGAACATGATCATGTTATTCGTCTCAAGTAAGGAAGCCAATGTTCAGTTAAGTTATAACCCATATGACTTTATATTATTAATGAAGAAGAAAGATGTCAGATGTAGGTTTTGTGCAAACTATAGAAAGCTAAATTACATAGCTATTAAATACAAGTTCTTAATTTCCACTTTTGAAGAAATATTGGATTTGTTACAAGATAGAAAGCTTGTTTATCACCCAGTAAAATTTAATATTAAACTTTATTATAAAACTGGTCAAAAGTTAAGATCTCATTCTTATCATCTTCAAACTTCAACACAAGTCTCCAAAAATATATTCATTTGTCATGTCAATTCAACTTTTCAATATTTTAAATATATTTATTTATTTATTTTGTAATTATATTCTCAATAAATTATTATAATAAGTACATGATTTTAACTTGATATTTAATAATTTATTTTAATATATTTCTTTACATAAATATTGTTATAATAATAATAATTAAGTAAACACTATTTGCATACCTAAGAATACGGATGGGATGCATATTTGGGGCAGAGGAGACAAAGCTCAAAGTGACATGAAAATTGTTCTTTTTCAAGAAAGCACACACAAAAAGAAGCCGATATACAACATATATGAGGCATAAACCTACGAAGCGTGGTTTCGTGATAGAGCTGAAAATAACGGTCAAAACAGGGGATTGTGATATAAAAATCCAACTATTAGATTTGATGATAACATAAATTTCCTTTAACAAAACTAAAAATAAAATAGTTAAATGTACTTGCAAGTTGCATCTAATGTCTCTGCATGCTCACACCCATCACTATCTTGATCATCAATAGAAATGAAAATCTAACAAAACTTAACCAAAGATCAATCCTAACTTAACCCCACCATTACCAACATCATGATGCTTCCCTCCCTTCACATTCTCTACAAATTAAAATGAACCACAATTCTGGCTCCAAACTGTACAGCAAGCAGAACCAAACACACATCTCCATCACCATTGTCATGAACATTCTCATTCTCATTCTTGTCCATCTCCATCTTCCTTACAGACCCTTGAATTCATTGTGCAGCTCAGAGAGAGATCTCCCGTCCGGCAGAATGATATTGGCAGCTGGCCTGTGATTTGTGCTCCCAGCATGAGCCTCAAACTTGGACAGTGCAAACACATTCTGGCAGCACCTGCACTTGATCCCCTCGCGCGTCACCCACCCTTCCTTCAGCTTCACATCCCCTTTCCTGCTTCGGTAATACACTTCCGCCATGTCCTCCACCTGATTGCTATCAATCAGCAACCCTGTCATCGTCCTAGCATTGTTCCTAGCACCAACAACCTGCACCTTCATCCTCTTGCCCTCCAAAACCCCAACTTCTCCAACATTCCCATTCCCCAATCCCATACCAGACAGTTCAGCTTCTTGATTTCTCTTCCACATTCTTGAATTAACATTAGCCCCAAATGTCACATTAACAAGAGGGTGTTGTGGTGCTGCCTGAGTACCAATACCAACAATGTCATGGCCAATCTCCCCCATTCTTGAATTATCCCCAACCTTCCCAAGAACATGACAAGCTTCAACTTTAGCCCCAAATGCCCCATTAACATGAGGATGTTGTTGCGGTGCTGCCTGAGTACCAATACCAAAAATGTTATGGCCAATGCCAATCTTCCGCTTAACCAACCGAGAACTAGTCTCGGGTCGAGGCTGAAGAACTGCGGCATCATCAAACTTAACAAGGCCTTCGTTGACAAGGAAATTGCAGGCATTGATGAGGGAGTTATGTGCCCTCGAGTGATGAGGGGGAGGCGGGCGATAGCGCAGCTCCTCCCTTGTGGCCCCGTCAGGACAACCCTTGACGATGTAATACAAATCCCAACCAATGAACAAGAGATGGTTCTTGACCCTCGAAGACACCTCACTCTTGGACTGGCTCATCCTCCCAGCACCCTTTCCCATCTTTATCCATTCAATCACTGATTCTGGGTCATATCTTGGTGACCCAACAGATCTGTTCAACTCCTCCTCATTATCCCCAACATTGGGCACCCGTTCAAAATTGGGGGTTTTCTTTCTCTGAAGAAAAATGGGCACTGATTCAAAATTGGGAATCTCCTTCAACTCTTCCCCATTCTCCCCAACATTGGGCACTGATTCAAAATTGGGGGTTTTTGGTTCAAAATTAGGGGTTTTCTGAATCTTCTGAATAATGGGTACTGATTCAAAATCGGATTCATCAGAATCATCCTCCTCGTAATCATCTTCTTCCTCATCATCCTCATATTCCTCATCATCATCAGAGACCTCATCAACATTGGATCTGGGTAAAACCAAGTGGCGGCAGGCGAGGCGGAGCGTGTTGAATCGGTGGTGGCGCGTGGGGGACGTGTACCGGAACTTGGATTGAGCGGCGGCGGCGGCTCCTCTGTTGAGCTCGATACTCCAGCCCAGGCAAGCCAAATGCTTCCTGATCTTGGCGGTGAGCTTGATCGGAGGAGGTCCCCTGACGGGACCTCCGAGGAACTGCTCCACCGCGTCTGGGTACCAATCGGCCTCGCCGTACATGTCCACCTCCTCCCACTGGTCCGCCTCCGGCGACTTGCCCCCGGGAGGTCCTCCGGTGGCGTTGGGGAAGACCAGGGGCCAGCTGGCTTCGCCTCCGCCGCGGGTCTCGGCGGCGCGGAAGCCTGATCCGCCGCATTGGGCGGCAGCGATGAAGGCGTTGCCGGCGGAGGAGAATCCGGCGAAAGCGTGGAACATGGCTGAGCGTGTTTCTCTGCAACTGAAAAATAGTGTATTAGTGTTGAAGATGAAGAAGAAGACGGAGAGTTTTTGTAAGGCGACAAAATAGGTGTGTTGAGCATGGCTAGGCTAGGGCTTTGCATGCATGGGCCGGACTTGACTCGGACCAATTTTATTTCTTTGGTTTGATCAAATTTTAATTTAATGATAGATAAAACTAAGTTTGGTTGATGTTGACAAAGGGTTAATTGTAGATGGTTACGGATGTGTGGTTCGAGAAAAGAATTACGAGTTCTCTTCCTTATGACGGTTGTCGCCTTGTCGGGCGGGGAGTTCTGGAATTGGACAGATCGATCACCTCGGTTCTTGAATTTGAGGAATCAAAATCATAACCGCGTGAGTGGGTTCAGCCTGTTTCTGGATGTTTGGGATGTGTAATTCTAACCGGTGAGGATCAGATGGTTTGAATGCTTCAACTTGGGCTCTATTTATTTGTCGAATCAGACGAAATTTCTAAACTCGTTTTATGAGCTGGAAATTAAAATTTGCAGTTATGGAAAATAGGTACGACCCCATTGAAATGTAAAGTTTGGAAATCATCCAAATGTTATGTGTGCACAAATATGGTACAGTTTTTAGCCAGTTAATTGCGGTTATAGTTTGTAAAAACCAAATTTAAACCATAATAAATTAACTTATTGTAAATGAAAACTAAAATCAAATCATTATTCATAATTCTCGATTTTTTTAATTATAGTTCGACTCAATTCTCAATTCGGAACTAATTTATTTGATCACTCTCAACTGTTGTCATGATCATTATCAACTCAACCTACAATTCTTAGTTACTGCATTGAACATAATTTGAAGAAATCACTCAGATAAGTCCTATCTCCTTTTCAAATTCAAACTATTCTCTTAAAATTTAATAACTATCTATTCCTTTCATCATCATCTTCATTTGAATTTTTTTGGAACATGATATGATTATTATTTTCCAATTGCAATTAGGAAAGAATAATGTTTTTATGAAAAATTATTACTTTTAATCTCATAATTACATAGTGTTAAAGGAGAATCACTAAACTGATTTATTATTTTATAATCAGCCTATTTCATTAATATTTTAGATAAAGACCGAAGACTATTCTAGGAAAAAAAATACAAAATTCTCCATCGTTGCGCATGCCATTAAAACCAAACCTACCAAAACATATTAATGAGTCAATGTTTGATTCCAAAAGTTTCAGACCTTCACTTCATCGCAAAATGTTCCTCATCAGAGACCACCACCACTCCACCAAGCTCACCAATCGCTTCCGGTCTCCTCCTCCGCCAAATCCGAAGCCCAATTCGCCGGAAATGGACCCTGAGATCTGGAGCCGCCTCCCGGAGGAGCTCCTCGAGCGGCTCCTCCTCTTCGTCGATCTCAAGTCCCTCCTCAATCTCAGACCCACCTCCAAGAAATTCGAGTCCCTCCTCTTCTCTCCTTCGTTCGTAACCAAACACTCCCCTTCTGATTCTTCATCTTCTTCGTTCTCTTCGTTTCTGTTGCTGTCCCATCCTCAGTGCCACAATCGATTCCCTCTTTACGACTCCGCAATTGGGTACTGGCGAAATTTATCTCTACCCTCCCCTGTTTCTTCTTCTTCTTCTTCTCTGGTTTCTTCTTCGAAAACCCTCTTCTGCTTCTCGATCCCAAGTTCGTCCTCCTTGATCATCTGCAATTTTCTGGCGAATTCCTCGAGAACCATCGAAAGCCCAACATACCCTTTTGCTCCCGAGCTCTTAACCATAGTCTCGTCCTCTCGAGGGTACAAGATCTTCGTCCTCTGTTCTGGGTCCGCCTCCAAATCAGCTTACCTCTACGACTCGATGACCCGATCCTGGTCCCGATTCGACCTCCTCCACCCGATCTCCAGCGACAACCACCGCCAGGGAGGCGTTCTCTTCAACGGGTCTCTCCACTTCACTACCCCAGAGCCGTTCTCGGCGGTCTCTCTAGACCTGGAGACCCGGGCCTGGGGGAGATCGAGGACCAGGCTCCCCGACGACCTGATCTTCGCGAGGCTGGTCGGAGACGGCGGCGGCGGAGGGAGGCTGTACGTGGTCGGGGGGATAGGCGGGAACGGGATCGCAAGGAGCGTGAAGCTGTGGGAGATGGCGGCGGGGGAGTGGGAGGAGGCGGGGGAGGTGCCGGCGGCGATGTGCCGGAAGTTCGGGTCGGTGTGTTACCACAATTACGAGCAGGTGTATTGCCTGTGGCACAGAGGCATGGTTTGTGTGTGCTGCTACACTTGGCCGGAGGTTTTGTACTACAGGGTCGCCACGGGGACGTGGCATTGGCTGGACAAGTGCCCTCTGTTGCCCGACCAGTGGAGCTGCGGCTTCGGCTGGTTCTCTTTTGAACCAAACCTCTACGCCTCTGTTTGACCTCACTTGATCATCATACCCTCTTTTTCCTTTTGTTTATTGGAATAAATTTCAATATTGTTGTTGAATTATAGCTCATCGTGTAATACTAATATCTCCTTTCGGAAGTTATTTTTATCAAGATATTTATCACGGATGTAATGTAGCTATCAAGAATAAGAAAGTCATTGGGGGCAATACATCTGCCAAAACTATACTTCCTTGAGATTACGCTGCCCAAAAAATAAGTGAATCAACCAAATCGTCAAAAAATAAATATTTAAATTGAAGAGAATCGATTTGATTAAGTTTCAAATCAAATATAAAAATAAGTCAAGACTGCTTAAAATAAAGAAATTTTATGACAATCGGTCGGAAAAGAAATCGAACCAAAGACCAAGGACAATTCTTCAAACGTCAGAATAAGTTAAATTTAGAGGTATACAAATCCTAAGAAAGTTGCCTAAACATTGACTTGGCCTATACATGGTGGTCATCATCATAACTAATAATCAGGGCAACCCAAAGTGGAGCCTATACGTGGACTTGGCATTTTAGTAATTAAATCATGTCACATCAGCTGATTCTCTATTTTTGGGTGAAAGACAAATATTGGTGGTACCATTTCAGAACACTTTCCGTATAATCATCTTCAACCCGTCTCTCTCTCTCCAATTTAATCTCTAAAAATATTTTTATTTATCACATCAAACCCTGCCTTTTATTATTTTAATGATAAAATAATTTCACACTTCTTATTTTATTTAATTTTATTATTATAATTAATAATAAATTATTATAATAAAAATGTTTTTTGATAATCGTCTAATCGAAAAATTTTGAAAATTTATTATTATTGATATGTTTTTTCTAATTAATTAAAATTATTAATATATTACTGATTTATAAATATAAAGAAGCACATAAATTTAGAAGTGGTTTTATTTCACTTGTAGCTCAGTTAATGAGAATTGATGGTTTAAAAGTTGGTACCCTAATTGTTGGTATTTAAAAAGTTACTCTTTATGAGTGTAATATATAAGCATATAAATTCGTACTATAAATAAGTATAATTACTTAAATTGATTTGTGTTCAATTTTTTTTAATCGATTCAATCACAATTTTTGGGGTCCAAGTCAATCCATATTTATTTAAATTGATTCAGTCATAATTTTTGTGGTCCATGTCAATCCATGATTTTGAAAGAAAAAAAAGAAAGTGATTGAACCCCTCTCTTTCTCTCAACCCCTCTCTCGGCGTCTCACCGACTGTTCGAGCTTCCACGCCTCCGGCCGGCCGAGCTTCTCCGATGAGTAGAGGACAGATCTGGCGCCGGCTTAGAGCATCTCCTATAATATGTAATTTTATTTTTCCGATTTGAGTCTGTGATTCCTGAGTTGGTCCCTTTCTTTGTCTTTCTTTGTTTTTGCAAAAAAATAGGAAAAGAAAAGAATTGAATAAAAAAAATGGGTTTTAATGTTTGGAGATTGCAACAGTGAGTCTTCAAACTGTAGCAAATTGTCAAATTTTGGAAATGGATAGGGCAAAATGGCAAAGCGTTGGAGGAAAATATTGCCATTTTGCCAAAAAATGGCAAAATGGCAATAGAGTTGGAGATGCTCTAACCAGTATCAAAATTATCCTTAACATAGCAAAAGATGACCTATCAGACTCTCCTTGATGTTTAGAACTGAAATCTAATATTCAAATATGAAAAGCAAACCACCAAACAAGATTGGAGTATTGAAAATAAGTGAGCTGTATACTATTGTGAGCCTATCTTCACTTCAACTGGGCCAACAAAATGAGGAAAGCTCTGCATACCAAGTCAGTATCATTTCAATCTCTAGGTCAGGGTTTCAAAGATAGAGTCAAACCGAATTTGGGAAATTTCTCCAATGCTTTGGTGTCAAAGGTGCCGGACATTGTCAGGTAAGATTTGGGTTTGAATTCATGCTGCAGAAGAGCTGCGAGATTGCCATGGTTGTTGAGCTTTGCCTTCACTACAGTCTGGGGATCAAAGATACATGAACATCCAACTGTTAAGGTGTTCTCGTTCGTGGAGAACTTCCTGCTGATCTCTCCCACCACGGCTCCTCCATTCAACTGATCGAGATGGTGTAGATATGACACATTTACCGAGTCTCCTTTGTCAGCCCTACAAAAAATAAAAAGGATTAGCAATGACTAAGAATTTTGATGAAAACCGACACATATTTCACAGTACCACTACGCAAACTCATTAACTTCATGTTAAAGCGTTCGCATTTTGAACAATAATAAAACAATGACATGGAATTATGGAAATGACCCTAGAAATAGTATACAATAAAGTTTCCAAAGAATTCCACAATTGTGCATCTAAAGGTCCCATCTTGCAACTTTGTTCTAAATAAAGTATGGAACATATTCATAATCCTTTATGCTATACGAAAATGTCAAATCTTAAGGTGCGACAAAGCATATAAATGGAAATATTTTGTAATAAGTGTCAGGTAGAAGGCTTACAGAACCAAAGAAGCAACAGAGTCAGGCTTTGTCAAGCTAAACCCAGCATTGTACTTCGAAAATTTCATGGAGGCTGTATCGTAGGTTGCCTCCGCACCAAATGCAGTACCTGGCGTACCAAAGGTTGCCGAAAGATCAATAGCGGGAGCGCGATTCAGACCAACAGCTGTTGTGCAAGTTGCATGTTGATGGAAGTATTGTACTTCCAACTGCAGTAGAAAGAGCATGCAGTCATTTCTTTATGATTATTAAGGTGTAGATTCATGTTGAAGTTTAAGCTTCAAAGGGAAACAATACCTTGGCAGAGTTGTAATCAGGTAATTTAACCGAAGAAATCACTTTTGCAGACGATAGAATATCTGCCACAGTGAGCATGGTTGCAACCTGCTGCAATGGTAAATCTTTATCAGGATAGAATCAAAAAGAAATTCAGATTTCCAGAGTTATGAACTTGAAATGTACATTTGATTCTGTGTCAAGTTTGACATCAAGTGTTGCATTCTTGTGTTTGTATTGTGCTGCCACAACACCAGAGATGAGGCCTCCTTTCTTCACTGAGGTGGAGGTAATGGCCTGAAAAAAAGTAATTAAACTCTTGATCTCAAATCAACCAAAATATAGTAACACAATTGCAAATGGGATCGCGTAACCACAATGTTAATACACGGAGGCATTCTTCATCAACTCCAGAAAAAAACATGAAACTAGAGAGAGAGAAAAAACCCAACCAGCCACCGATCGAAGCAGGCCAAACAATGAAATAATCGGACACTTGGGATCGGGAATCCATCTTGAAAGATCAATTTTGGAGTGGTTGGACATAAAGATGCACAACAAGTAATATTAATTTGTTTGGTTTTAACCGGAAAATCATCATTATTTGATGTCATTGTGCAATATCAATTTCACTTGCTAATCATTCAATCACCTAGAACAGCATGTCAGGTTCGAAAAGACTGCAAAATCATCTTATTCCAAAACTTCCAACTGTAAAATATTATGTTCAACTTCAATCATACACTCAGAGTTTTAAACCTACAATTTCTATACCTTAGTTGTACAATCGTGAATAAAACAACGTTGCAATTGGACCGCTGTAAACCATTTAAAACCTCAAATGCAATGTTAACGTTCTCAATTCCAACAAAAGAGACAGACATTCTACTGATTTACAGTCCAGAGCTCTCCAATTGTTTCAAGGAGAACTAAAACTACCATAACGTAACGTCTCGGGTTTTTACATTTGATAAATTCGCAGATGAATCAAATACAGATCTCAAAACCTTAACATGCTTTAAAACAAAAATGCAAAGCAATCAGGTGACATATACATAACTCAAGCTCCAAAAGCTCAATAACAGTCAAAATTATAATTCTATACTTAAATAACAGAAAATCAGATTCAATCACACAAAAAAGAACATCAATAAACTAAAATAACACAGCAGATCAAAATCAATAGAAGAAACAGCAAAACAGAGAATGAACAGTGCAGACCAGTCCACCGTAAGTCTGAGAGGAGACGGAGAATTTCTGGTCGGTGCTATAGTCTCTGGTAAGCAAATCTGCAGCAAAAAAGTGAAGTCACGAGAAAGATCGAGAGCTAGAGACAGAGAAAAGGAGAAGACCTTTGGCTTGCTTCCCGATTCCGGAGAAGAGTGAAGGTCCGTTGCTGGCCATGGTTGCAGAGAGAGCTCAGCGAAGACGAAGCTGCGAGGTTTTGAGGTCCGACTTTTACAGTGGAGGGTTTTGGGGGTTTAAGTAAACCCTAACTCTTCAAATAAATTATTTGTTTTAATTTCGTAGTGATTTTTTTTCTTGTTGGAAGGGACAGAGTCACAGAGATGCCCAACATTTTGGAAATTACGACGCCATTTTGATTTGTAGGCAAGAGGGGTGTTTATGGGCGGGTCAACCGCCCAAATGAGTATTTTTTCACCCAACCATAAGGGTATGGACTAAGAAAGAGAAGGCCCGCCAACCATCCAAAATGGTGCGGGTTGAAAAAGAGTTCACCTGTACGGGTCTGCAGGTGGTTCGGGTTTAGACTCGTACAACCGCAAGATTCATGCCAAATTTAAAAACTCAAAATTAGTTCAAATTATAATATTTTAAAGTCTTTTTTCTTCAAATACAATACTAAAATATTTTATATATAATAGTTAGCAAAATTACTAGGCTTATGAAAATCAAAACAAATAATCACAAATAAAAAACAGAAAGCAATCAGATGAAGTCTTCAACTTCAACCATTCATTTTTTTATTCAATAACATAATGTTGTCTTTAACTTTATGATTAGAAGACGAAATTTACACATGTCTTCAAGAACTATATTGGTATATAATTGTTATAATTTTCGTCAAAAGTTTGCCAAAGGTAGTTGAGTTGGGCTTTGATATGTTCAATTTGCGGGCGGGCCGGTTGAAAACAGTTTTCACTTGCTAAACCCGCGAACCGCCCATTTTGTTGCGGTTGTGAGATCTTTCATCCGTATCTACCCGTGGTGGGTTATGTGCGGTTGACGGGCTGAGTGGTTTTGCAGGCGGGCTGGGTTTGCCGGTTCCTTTGAACACTCGTACGTACAAATATAAGTGAAAGATGAAATAAAACTTAAACAACTGTGTAATTTTTATTATCTTTTGTTGTTGAGAGAGGAGAGTAAAAAAGACAGTGGAATTAATGTTAGCAAGAGGAGGCATGTCCGTAACGAAGTGTATAGTGCGGAAGACACGTACTGGTAGTCATTAAATTTAGGGCCATAACGTTACAAAAAAAATGAATGAGTGAGTGAATAGTGAGTAATGTTATAGTAACATCATCACACGTGGGGCTCTATTTATTCCGGCGGTTCTCATGGTGGCCAACATTGCATGGGCCACTACACCTCTTTTTAACATTTCAGGCCGTCTTAGTTCATTAAGGGATTGTTTTGGGTAACTTTACCACTATAATTTAGTGTAAACGAACTAAATTAAGTTTATATTCTTTCACTAGTTCATCTGGTTCTGAAAAATTGTTTCGTCTAAACTTGTACGAGTTTATATAGAGAGGTAGTAATTTTCGGGAAATCAAACAGAAAGCCACGACACCCATAAGAATGGGTAAGTACGAGAAGAGAGAAACTATCATGGGTGACAAAACTGAACATATGTTAAGTGTTATGACCCCTAAATCTAATTACCCTGATCTCGACATAAGATTGATGAGATGACCTTAGAGTTAGATAGATAGTTAAACCCTTAATAATCTCGTAGAGTGCATTTTGGGTACGTATCACACTCAACACATCCCTAAGATAGTTTACAATCTCTAAATCAAGTAATGTAAATGGGCATTTTCCCACGGCAACCTTTGGAATCTCAATACCCTTAATGCTATTATTTTGGTGATTGATTGTTGCATCAGAGAGTGATTGATGATTTTAGGACTAGTATGTTGAGTTTTGCATGATAGGATTCAGTTTACAAAAATAAATGTTTGCTTCACTTGAACTCACGTATGGCTAAACACAAAGCTCTAATGACTACTAGTTTCACCTATTCGTGAGATCGATAACCTGAGATTCATTTACGCTCTATATTACTTGACAACCGGTGCACTTGACGTGCATATGTGAGTAAGATATCTAGTCGCCCTAGAATGGCATGTTTATTGTCATTATTTGAGCATTTTTGTTGCCTTTGTACATTTGTTAAATTCAACAAGATTTTCATTTTTGTTCAGACCTGCTTAATTTTAAATCAAAACCATTGAGGGCATTTTGGTATTTTTACCTTAAACTTTTTTAGATTTAATCTCGTTAGAACTAAGTGTAACAAAACAATAGCTGAATGGATACAAAATCAAGTTTTTTAGTTTGGAATAGTTACGTGAGAATGACTGATAGTTAGATGTACTGATGTGTGATTATTTATTTTTTGATTTTATTTGGGTGACAATTTTATCAATTTTATTAAATAAGTATATCAACTGCTAAAAAGTTTGTGTTTTTATTCAATTATCAATTGGAACATATGTAAAATTTTAAGTCGTGAATAAATACATGAAAATTAATTAATGGATATAAATTATAAATATTACTTATGAAAGACAATTACCGTTTTTTATCACTAGCTCATTTTGGTCCAATTAGAGCAAGTGCCCCTTCAAGTAAAACTTCGGGTCCCCATATTCATTATTCAAATATTCTTCTTGAGGATCTTTAATGTGCTTTTAATCAACAGCAAACAATTCAATGATTTCTTCTGTTTTGATTTATTTAAAGAATTCGCTTTATATTATATTATACTATGCCATGTTATGTTTCAACTATTTTCAAACGCTTTATTCCAATCAAATCATGGATATTTAATTTTGAACATGGACATGTATTTGAAAGAATCAAGCCACACGATCACTTTTATAAAGATCAACTCAAGATGTCAATAATAAATAATAATTCACACTATATATTTCCCTCTTAACATGTTTTTGATGTCTAATGATTGCTTCCATTTCGAAGGAGGAGATATCATATGTTGTCCTGTAAATGATACAAAGTAAAATAAATATATTTTTATAGAATATTAAATAATATATTTTAGAGCATTGTTTAGTATTCACATATTGACGGGCAGCCTCAGTGTATTAGAGGCTTAAAGCGAGATTTTTATGCGAGACCTCTACAAAATTCTTTTAATTTAAAATGGTTGAGAGTTGAATTACATTTTATTTTAATTTTACACTTCAAATTATTTATGTTAAATAAATATAGGACAAAATTTAAAATATTTCAAAAGAATATTTGTAAACTAAAAATGTGATTTATTTTGAATTTCTTAGTTAATTTCATTATTAAATACACCAATTATCATAGAGAAGATTTTGTTTAGTTCCAAAATATGAGTTTTATTTCAAATTTGGGGGTTTGTTTATTTTAAAACTAGATTTAGGCTACAACAAATAAAAATGCGAGTTTTATTTTGTATTGGGTTTAAGTTATATCTAGTCTAAATGTAGGCTCTGAAACTCAAAAACATGAAGGATCTTGATATAGTTTTTTGTGTTAAATTTGAGTTTTGAATTCTATTTTCAAACCATACAAATACATAATAAGTAAAATGTAATTTATTTTCAAAAAAATTTACAGGTCTAAAATATATTTTGGGGCCTTCTTCATTGTCAAGCCTATAACAATTGCCTAATTTCCCTTATGTACAGGCCGACCCTGAAGGTTGATCATTCTTCCGGATTGTACCACGTAAAAAAGAAAGAACAAAACATCTTTTAAAGACTATAAAAGACCAATAACAAATTAAGCTAATTGAGTTAGAAATATATAATCGTTGTCATTTCAAAGTATGGTACAGATAACGGAATTGGAGTCAAATCTCTAATATTTAAGCATACAGCACTACGTAATTGGGGTAGAGGCATACCTACTTTAAGTAAATTGTTGATATTTTCTTAACAACGACACACTTAAAAGGTATGCTGTTGTTAAAATGTTACTGATGGTGTGCCTAAGCTGGGTACATCGTTAATTAGTAAGTACCTGGCTAACGACGACGACCAAAATCAGATATGTCACTATTAATTGTTGACCAACACGATAACATTCGATTTTATTACTGTTGATTGGACTGTCAAGGTAACGAAGACCAACGTAGTTATGGTACGTCGTCATTAAGTGTTACCTATGGCTTAGCGGCCGTTAAAGCAATTTGTGTTAGCTTATATATATATATAAAGAAGTTTGAGTGTTGGTGTTGTGTAGTTTTTTTATAATAGGATTGATTTGTAAGAAAGATTTGTGCAAGAATAAATATAGGTCTAAAGATATCAAATATTGTGGGAGAATTCAAAGCAAGATAAATTTCAAATCCACAGAAGAAATCGTACCAAATTTTCCGATTATAAGGTATATTCTATATGTGTTATTACTTTCACAACATATTCTATTTAGTTTTAATCGTGTTTTTTCATTGTATACCATATAATTATATCTCATTAAATATGTAGTTATGCTTCCCACCTTTGAGTATTATTAATAATTTGAACATGTTAATTAATCGGAGATAGATGAGACCAGAGGGAATGACAGACCGTACATGATGAGGTTGACTATATTCATGAAATTTGTAAAAAAATGCTAATGTCGTGCATTGTTGTTAACCTTAACAGTGGCGCACATAAATGTGTACGCCCTGTTAGAACCTGCCATTTTATTACCCCGTAAGTCGTAACTCGTCACATCGTTTGAATTCTGAAACGTTTGCAATTATTGACAATTAATAGCGACGTACATAGGGGAGTACAATGTTGTTAAACGTTAACAACAACACACATAGTACCATACGTACTATACGTTGTTGTTAATTTACACTTCCAAATTATAAACAACTTCCTTCTCTTTTTACATTCGACTACTGTCTCTTGTTGGAACCTCGTTGGAACCTCCCGCCTAGTCTCCAGCTGCAGGCATTGCCTCTCCGCTGCCTATCACTGTCAACCACTATTACATTTATCTTGGTATTCGTACCTATAAATTTAAGCTTTCATGTATATCAGACTTTGAAATGGTATTAATACTTAGTATTAGATATAGATTTATCATTTATGTCGTCTTCTCCATGACGCACTTTTAAAGTCTCATATGTTATGTAGATGTCCTCATCACTTAAAAATATGTTGAGATTTTTCCGTATAAGTTTAACCCCTTAGGTGACTTTGTTTTGGCCTAGAAAAGTATGTGTGAAGATAAACTTGTTAGGAAATTAAGACTATGGTATGTTTATTAAGCGGAAAATGAAACCCCTATTATTTTCGATAGTACTTTGACTATATGTGAAATTAGGCACACAGCACATACAACAACATAAGACCATTATTGAGAGTTGATTACTGCAGCTTGTTGGTAGCTGCAGATCTAAAATGATTAAAGAACTTTCTGGTTTTGCCATCTCTTTAAGGTATACCCCACATCTGGAAAAGATGCCCAAATTACAAAGACTTGCTAAAAGATTTACAGAGAAAAAGAGAGAGAGAGAGAGAAAAAAAAGCAAGAAAATGTGAGGAATCTGAAGACATAGGAGTGAGTGAGTGAATGAGTGAATAAGGTGAAAGTGATGATGAAGTGATTGTCACTACATCATCATCAAAAGACAGACTGATAAAAGAAAATTGGAACAGATCCATGCATGAAATGAGAGAGCTTTCAATTCTGAAAACTTGCTATTTCCTTACTTGCCCAAGACATGTCTGCCTGAAACTCTGTGCCACACTACTTCTCTCCTTTGGTGCTCAGATGGTCCTTTGATTTTCAAAAAGCATTTTCTTTTCACCTTTGCAACAGACATTTATAGGACCCCCCCTCCCTTTTCTCTTCCTTCCATCTCCTTTTGAAATGATACCTTTTCCCCCATTTTCTTTGTAATTCCATAATAAAGTGATTTGCAGAAAATGAAGTTTCAATTTCATGGGCAATATTGATTTAGTAAGTGGCGTCTACATTCCATTTGATTTGGTTTAGTTATACTTTTGTGTATTACCGGTCAAAAAACAATGTGATTTTATGCACTTCAAAGCCGGATTCATGTAAAAAAACAAAAGTGATGGTGGAGACCTCAAAAATAGCTTACCAACTAGTGGCATGATCTCTGACACATGCTGAAAACTTTAGGATCCTCGCTATACGTGAGATTATACACTGAAACAATGAATGTTAAAGACGAGACGAATTATAAAATCGAACGACATTAATGCAGCATTCTAATATGGTGAATATGGATGAGCTTATGGCCAATATGATATATGTTCAGATCCACAGTAAATATATGATATCATGTGAATAACTAGTCAACTTACAAGATCAAACTCTTAAATAGACCTTAAGATACTTGTCATCTCTACTATAGGAATATTCTATTAGGCTGGTTAATAGAAAATAGAGCAGTGGACGTCTTTTCAAAATGCAAATGGTTGCCATTAACTATCAATCACAAGCAGATGACTATCCAATGTTTAAATTTTGACATGTGATTACCCTGCTGATTATTTTGTTCACTATAACTCACTCGATCAGTTAGATTTTAGATAAAATAATCATTCTACCCTCATTTTAATTTTGAATTTTCTAACTCATGTCATCTCCAACACTCCAAAAACATAACGTGCAAGGTTCCTAATGATTTTCACATATGCACAAGTTTTTGTTGGGGAGATCCGGGTCTTACCTAGGAGGGTCACCCAAGGAAAGCCCACATACACATTAGAGCTCACATTTGACCCAAAAGACTAGCCTGGTAGGTCTAGGGTTCAATGTGTATATAAACTCTCCTTATACCTCATAATCTTCCGATGTGGGACTCCAAACTCAAATGTGTACCTAACAATCTTCCCCTACACATTGAGTCTTATCACATCAGGCTGAATCCTTCTTAGCCCAACCTTTTACTTGGTCAACTCTATCCCACAAGAGCCATTTGCATCCTATCTGGGCCTCACCATGAGAGGAGCAGCTCATAGTCCCAGTCTTACCAGTCATAGGAGTATCCGACCCACTTAACCAGGAGAGTATACCGAACCAAGCTCTGATACCACTGTTGGGGAGATCCAGGCCTTACTTATGAGAAGCACCCAAGGAAAGCCCACATACACATTAGAGCCCACATTTGACCTAAAAGACTAGCCTAGTGGGTCTAGTGTCCAATGTGTAT
>JAYMTP010001935.1:0-21651 GCA_036897365.1 Geranium brycei
AGTTGGGCCAAGTGGTACTTTGGCAAACCCAAGTGGGCTGTAAGTTAGCATCTTTTTTCCGAAGAAGTAAGTGGGACTTCTGAAAACCTAGATAGAGTTAAGCGAAATTTTCTCTATAGTTTTTATAAAACAATTTACAAATTTAGATTCTCGTGCATTCATAAATCGTATTCACCGACTTTCCTTCTACCATCATCCGATATTTCGATACAATGAAATATTGAACTCTTTGTGCCAAACAAAAACAATTACACTAAATATCATTGATAAAATTAAAATTAATCAAAGTAATGAAAATAAAGCACTTGTTCATAATAAAAGACACAAGACATAAACAAAGGCGTCGGTAAGCAAATTGCAAATGCTTTTTGGAAAATGCTCGTTTGACTAGGCAAAACATCTCCATCATGTCAAGTCCGTGTCACTCTTATCCCACAATGCCAACACATCCACCGTTGGTCCTCATCAATCAAAACAATCCAACGGCCAAATATACCTGAAAAGTCAAATCTGACACGCCTCGTTACCTTCCTCGGCCACAGCCTGCTTGAAATTGAGGTTAAGTTAAGGTGCTCTACTTTTCTACAGACACACACAGAGATTTCGAGATCGGAGCAAAGGATCTCGGAGATGGCCAGCGACAGGAGAGTGGGAGTGGCGGTGGATTTCTCGGGATGCAGCAGGAACGCGCTTAAATGGGCGGTGGATAACGTTGTCCGCGACGGGGACAACCTTATTCTCATCACTGTCCTCCCCGAGGGCTACTACGAGTCCGGCGAGATGCAACTCTGGGAAGTCACTGGTTCGCGTATGTTTCTTCACTTTTCATCGTTTCTGTTTGTTTCTCGGGATTTCAAGAGAACTACGATATTTCCTACTGCTTATAACATATAGATCAAAATTAAAATTGGTCATCTCATTTTTGTTTAATATTTACTTAATTATGCATAGTATTATTGAGATGGAACTCAAATTATATACTATATTCATGATAAGTGTCACATTTATAAGGCTTCACTTATCGGTGTTACGAAACTCCCAGAGTTCTCCACGATTTCTCCCCCCAAGAACTTGGTGGAATCGAGTTGGGCCGAGTTGTGGACCGAGTTTTAAAACTTGCTCTCGGAAGTTCATTTTTTTCCTGAGGTTTTACTCCATCAGAGTTGGTCAAATTTTTTTGTTTCTATAATTTTTGATTTTGTTAACTTATAAAGTTGTTTGAAAGTGTCTTCTTTTACTAAAATATTGTAATATTTGTGTTTCATGTGAATTATATATAAATA
Organism: Geranium brycei; assembly: GCA_036897365.1. Lineage (NCBI taxonomy): Eukaryota > Viridiplantae > Streptophyta > Magnoliopsida > Geraniales > Geraniaceae > Geranium > Geranium brycei. The sequence goes on from JAYMTP010001935.1 coordinate 1,284, forward strand.
TAGAGGATATATCAGCTGCAAACCAATAAAAAATGTCAAAACGTCCAAGTTGTATAACATGCAGTGTAATGTTGTATAACCATGTAGAAGATGTAGTGCAATGTTGTATAACATGTTGGACCCGTGCAAAATTGAAACCATGTATAACACGTAGTGCAATGTTGTATAACATGTTGGACCCTGTAAATATATATGTATATATAATATTTAGATGATACAAAACAAGTTTTGCCAATTGCCAATTTCTCAAAAGTTCTTATTTTTTGTCTTGCCGATTTCTCAAAAACTCATTATTTTTTGTCTTGCTGAGTTATGCTTAATTCTGAGTTTTAGAAACTTGCTTATTATCCGTGATTTAAAGTTTAAACCACATGCTAGTAAAATTAGATGTTATGTTCAAGTGGAGGTTGTAACTATTGCTACTGGTATTCGTTTCCAGCTTTGATTCCCCTTAGTGAGTTCTCTCATGCTGCTGTGCGAAAGAAGTATGGAGTGAAGGATGATCCTGAGACTTTGGATATTGTCTCCACCGCGGCCTCCCAGAAAAATGTAAATGTTAATTAATCCCCAATTTTGGAAATGATGTGATTCTTAACACGAGTATCAATGTGAGCAGATTAATGTGCTATTGAAGATTTACTGGGGAGATCCTCGTGAGAAGTTATGCGAGTCAGTTGACAATATTCCTCTGAGCTGCATTATAATCGGAAACAGGGGACTTGGCAAGCTTAAGAGGTATATTTCTATCCATCGTCAATAGATTTGGTGTCCAGTGTACCCATTTCATTTCTGGGTTTGTTCATATGAAATTGCTCACAGTTTTCGAATATGAATCCTAATAATAGAAGGTCAATCTAATTATTCTTTGAGAGTTATCTATAGCAAATACAAAAAAAATTAACTACTATAATGATTCTCTATAGTAAATTAAAATAGTAATTTGGTATCAAGTAAGTTTCAGAGCATTGTCTTCTTGTACAGCTTTACTTCATTTAGTGCCCAATGTTTTTGTATGTTTAACTTCATGTATATTTTGCAGGGTCATAATGGGCAGTGTCAGCAACTATGTCGTGAGCAACAGCTCTTGTCCCGTTACTGTTGTGAAAGAACAAGACGCATGAGAGAGAGGTGAATTTCGTGAGTGAAATAAGTGCAATGATGTCTTGGTTTCTGCTATGGTTGAATGTTGTCTACCAAAGAACATCTACTTCGCATTGTGTATGTTAAGGTTGTTTGAATCTGTCTTTGGATATGTACGAGGGAAAATTACAATTTGTGTGTTATTTTGAAACTTCTTACAAAAGACAGCCCTCCATATTTAGGTGATGTAATTTGCAATGGAAAATTTGCGTTTTGTTGCTCTTTTAGAAATGATGTTAGTTTTGCAAGTATAATGTCCAAAACACCTTTGTTTAAGTTGAACAGGTTTTGAATGGTTAATTGAGAGATTTCACATGTTCAGTTCCGGAGAAAGGAGACAAGTGTGAAAGAGATTTGGTGTCTAGGTTGATACGTCCCATGTTTGAACCTGGGTCGGCCCAACTTGTGTATTTACCCTAATGTTCTAGTTTGAAAAGTATAAAACAGGGTAGAAACATTATTGTGAGTATCAAATGATTACTTATATCTGTCTTGTAACAAGTGTTCTCAAAAAGGCCTAGGCGGCTGCTTAAGCGCTGATTTTGGCTTTGCCGTTTCGTTTTTCATTAGTCGGGGGCAGTCACAAACGGTGGAGGCGATTAGGTGGGCTATGCGGCCGATTAATCGGCCCAGGCGGGCAATTAATTAGTCCAGGCGGACCATCCATAGAGAACAAAATTGGACCACCAACTCAAATCAGATCTAAAACAGTCACAATAACAAAATTCATCGGTTGATTCCTAAAGTGTTGAGAAATTAGCCTGAAAATTGAAGAGCAACGAGTGTTTGGGACTGGTTCAAAGATTGACTGGAGTGGAGAAGGAGATAGGGAGAGGGGCATTTTAGGTATTTTCAAAAAAAGTAAATCAAGTTAAGTTGGGTAAAAAAATAGTAGCGTGTGATTTTTTGGTGACGAGGTGAGCCCAGACGAATGTTTTTATATAACATAATTCATTTTTATATTTAAAGTATATAAAAAATACAAATCCGATTAATCCCCGCCTAATTCGATTAATCATTTTGGGGTGTTGTCCGACCGATTAGCGTCTAGCGATTTTTACAATCTTGCTTGTAATCGAGTCCTAGATTGGAGAGAAACCATGTCTCTAAAATTACTTGGAAGTCAATATTCAATAAAATTTCTCCTTATTATTCTGTTTGTTTGTCTTGATTCAGTCGATACAGCATTAAAGTGTATCAATTGAACTCCGAGCATCGATCTAGAAACCATAGAAATCATTACATGTACTTCATGTGAGAGGAATATCCTCTTAGAAATACACGAACGATTACATGATACGAGAAATATGTTAATCAAGTCAAAACTCGAGCGGAAGGAAAAGGAATAAAACAACAAGCCATCAAAGCGGAGCTGCGATTACAAGACCAAATCAATATTGGAATCCTACAAATACATCAATCACTCTCTAAAACATGACGGCAGAGGAATGAGAAATGTGTGTATTTAAATGAAGAGGTCTCTGGTTTTGAGCTTTCTTGGGAACAAACGCAAGTGCATTTCGACCATTAATGTTTAAGAAACACATTAATTGCTGGTTTATTTGACAGCTAGCTTTTAATCATCGTTTTTGCCAGTTGATTCACCCTCCATTGCACATCACACCAAAAAAAACATATGGTCTGCATCAAATGGTTTAAATTTTTGGCTTCCAATTCAAGTCCAATATTAATACTTGTTTTTTTCTTTCAAAAAATGACTACCAAGATTCTTGGTCGACACCTTGCATAACATAAGGAAATTGATTCGTTTTTATTATTTTTCGAAGAGCAATTCGTCATATGTCTGTATACCATATTTGTCCTCTTTAACCTTAAGATAACGTGTATGATATGACCTAGTTAGTCGGTCTTAAAGATATATGGACTTGATTACTTAGGTCAGAATAGACACCGTCTAAAAATATGAATGGAGAAATTACAATTTGCTACTCTCGTTTAAACTTTATTAATATTTTCACTCTTAAGTTTTAACCAACAATTTTCATCCCTTACTTGAATTTTGTTACAAAATACAAGCATTTTTGTTGAAAATGGAGAGAAAATTATTTAAAAGATCGTCCAAATATTCATTTGTTCCTAACGTAACAAAAATGCTCATAATAACAAATAAAATTTGGGGAATGGGAAATATTAAAACTCCTCTTGATACTTCAAAAATAATCAGACTCATCGCCAAGTAAATGTCATCAAGGACTTCCAAAAATTAAAGTCCGAGCCAATCTGACTGAGTCAATAACAACACTAAAGTAAACAAGGCTGAGGAAATAAACGTAGAAGCGGCTAGAAAATGCTAAAGTACCCAAACCACTTAAACCAGACAAAGTACATTCCCCGTTAAGAAAACAACTTAGGAACAAGTTGAACTAGTTGACTGATCAGGTGAAGAAATTGAGAATGTTAGTCGCATATATAGTTAATGACATTAATCTAAGTCTTCAAACTAAATAGCAACAAGAAGCTGGAAAAAATTCAGGATAACGAGAAATGTATGAGATAAGGATAATATTAAGGGATAATTACAGTTCACTATATCGAAATTGAGTCGTTTCTAACTTCACTATACTTAATTTTGAAAAAAAAACTAGAGTTATCTCAAGTAGTAATTTCCGTTAAATCTAACAGAATTGATTTGTAAAATGTCTGAAAGGCCCCCGGTATATAAGCTTCATATGGTATAAATAGCTGATAAATGTGAAAAGACTAATTTACCCTCACTTGATCAATAAATTAAACTTATGGTTAAAGAGTATATTAGTCTTTTCCCGCAACAAATTAGAAAGAGAAAAATTGAAAATAACTTGGGGAAGGGATGAGGCAGAGATTCTCTAGTCGATACAGAGAGATAGAGGGCGAGAGAGGTTTAGAGGAGAGGAGGGAGATAGGGGTAAAAGGGACATTTTATCATTTGTTTTCAATTTTTTAAATTCTTTTATTTGTTGACATGAAAAGACAAATATACCCTTGATCTATTAGTTCAATTTATTATCCATTGGAAGGTAAGATGGATGCGCCAAATCTTAAGAGGGAAATATTGGACAAAAGAGTTTTTTTTCCTCAGAAAAATGGAAGATTTTATTGATAAGCCAAGGTAGATTTTCCAAGAAGGGAAAACAGCTTAAAAGATACACCAACAAACCGAGAAACAAAACAACACAAGAAGAAAAAAGCATGAAGGAAAAAACAGGAGACGCCAGAAAACAGAACATGTGCCTTAGCATGTTGCTGCTATACTCGGTTTGCTTATAGTAGTGTTAGTGATCATCTAAGTCTTTTAAACCTACTGTTCGAAAAATAAGGTTGACTGAACAATTACATTTGAACTCTCATTAGAATACATGACTTGAACTGAGATGCTATTATAACTCCTTCCTTCTCGTAATGAACTATTTAATTTTGATATTAGAGTTAGGCGACAAAACATGACCCCCTCCCTCTTCCCTCAAGTTGCTAAAACAGATGGAGAAGGCCAAAACTCGATATATAGATACATATTTAGGTAGGCATTCACAAAAGTGTACGCAACCTTCATAGTTTGTTCGTAATCCATCTGCACCTTCACTCATCCATGTTCGTGTTATTGTTATTGTTATGCCCTTCATACTCCATCTGCACCAACAAACCAAATAAAGATTTGATGCCAACAATTAATATTTATGAAATGGTTTCAATGTTTTATCACCAAACCTTTGCTTCATTATGTGTCAACTTCATCCTGCTATATTCTTCTTGTGCTTTCTTTGACCGGAACATGGCCTGCACGCGAACAACCGATCTCTCCACTCGATCTTCAGCTTGTTTCCGGCTTGTTCGGAAGAAGTCCTCCTCTGTATCACTTTCCTGCTTTGGCTGCTCTTCAATTTGAAGCCCACGGAAGCCCTTTCTCTTCAAGCGCCAGCGTAAAATTGCCTTTTCTACGACACCAACTGACCAAACAATCTTGCAGTACTGTCTTCGTCCTTGGAAGGCCCGAAAAGCAGCCTGCAACCAAAATAAATAAACCCGTCATTTCCCTAGATCAAGAACACTAGGGTCTATGAACCCAAGGACTAGACATTATGGTTTCACAACTCGTGTTCTGCGGACAGTGTACAAGTCAAAAGGAATATCTGAATATCAAGCCAAATATGGGACCTGAACCTTCTCTAATGCTACTCCACCACACCACATGATTATTTCTACTTAGTATACAGTTAAAAATACACAAATAGGAGGTATACAGCCAGCATACTTGGATTTTGATAGCCTGACGACGCATGTTGAGGAACTCTCTTCGGGCTTTCCATGTGCGGAACCCGTGTTGAATTCTGGCAGCCGCTTTCATTCTTTTTCTTGTCTCAAAATTGCGGTAGGCATGCTGAATCTTCAGTGCAGCAATTATACCTTTTGCTTCGCTCTCCGGATTGTTCTCCTCAGCTGCTTTAGTCTGTACCTTTAGAGAATGCTCTCTAAATGCAGACTGTATGCGTGCTGCTGCATCGGCAGCTGTACGATAAGCTGCCAAAGTATCCTTCAAATTCATCTCCTCCTCGTTGGCATTTTCATGGGTTCTGATATCATTTGCACTAATTATCGGCAATGCACTGGCATTTCCAGCCATCACCATATCGTCCAGCTGTTGTACTAAACCCTTTTCTGCAACATAAGCAGCTAGGCCCTGATAACCTCCAGTTGATGCAAGATCTGCAGCAGTGCAACCACCAGGGTTTTTTGAAGAAGGGTCTGTAACATAGTTAGGCTTCGCACCTGCTGTTAGAAGAACAGCCACCATTTTCTCCCTGCACATGGAAACCCGCAAAAATTAAAATCAACAATGAGCCGATTCAAGACCATAGGCAACTCACACATGCCATAAGCTCCCTTACTTCCAGAAAAATTATATATGTAAAGCTCCAAAATAGTCCTTGCAGTATCCAAAGTACCCCGGTTTAGTTCGTGTGCTTTCATTTGTTATGATCTAATCCCCTTTACTATCAAATATGGTTCTGATTTAGTCCTTACACTGGGATCACATGGAAATTACAAGGACTAAAATGGAACAATTTTGGGCAGTATTTGCACTAAATCAGGACAAATGAAAATACGTGAACTAAACCTGAACGATATTTGATAGTACGCAGATGTAATCAAAATGAATGAAATTAAAAGGAGCCAATTGGAATACATTGGATATCATGGGACTATTTTGGATACAACCAAACTCGGGAATTAGAAGGCCGATAAATTCATGCCTTACCTTCCATAGTATGCCGCCCAGTGAAGAGCTGTCCAGCCATATTTATCCCGATAATCAAGTGAAAGGCCTGAGCAAGAATATAAATGAATAGCCCAAGTATATCCTAAAATCGCACACAAATGGATTACACCCTGACCGTGTTCATCAAATTCATTGCCTTTACCACCTCTAATAATTCTTTCTAATAGCCATTCTTGTAGCCTATTCTTCAATGCAAGTTCAAACAAATTATCTTTTGCTTGAGGAAATGGGGATGTGCCATCTTCGGCTGACTTCATTAAGTATGCCCAACTCTCTGAGATGTGAGAGGTTTTTAAAGCAAACGTCTTAGCCTCCTTCATAACACTCGGTGACACTTTACTAGATAGAATGTCAAGGGTTTTGGATGTAGAGAACAGCAAACGAGAAAGCCTTATCTGAACTTGGAACTCTTCCCACTTTGATATATCGTTTGAAGGAACTACTGGATCATGCAACAAAGGGGACTGGTAATTAAAACTAAGAACTTGACTAATGGGTTTATGCCCATCCAAACTCATATAGAGGTCCACTATTCCAGGACAACGCGGCGATAGAAAACTGCTGTAGACCCCAGGTTGGATGATTTCTGCAGGTTCACATACATCACCACATACACAAAATAGATTGGACTTTGCAAGATGTTGGAAACCTTCATGGAAATATCCAGTGATTGTGATCTGCAAGAGTATTGGAAACAAGACCACGGGAATATAAGAAACATTTAAACTGACTTTGGAAAGTCATTTCAACAATGTGACACTAATCCATAACAAGATTGATTTTTATCTCTCATGGCAAACACAAGGTCAGAATATTCTGACCACTCATATCTTTCTCCTCTCAAGGCACAAACTTGTTATTCCAGTAGGTTACATAAATTATTATGAGTTCCATACAATTTTCAATTAACATCAAATCTATTATATATTCCATACTACTTTCAATTGACATTAAATTCAAATATGTTCTTGGATTTTTTATCAGCGAATAAGTTCTTTGATGATCGAGTAGGGAACTACAGTCAAATTTTAGTGTTAATAACTAAAACATATGAAGCCTTGGCAATGATATAATCATCAGGATGTGGAGCTAACAGTTATGCCAGTAACACCAGGAATGTCTTGAGACTTCTAGTGTAGAGGTTTTTGGTTGAATCAAAATATAATGAAGAAAGCACACCGGCAAGCAAGAGATAGAAGCAGAATGTCAAAAAGAAACAGACAGCAAAACCTATAACAACACATATGAGGCAAGTCTCAAAGTTCTGACAACTCGTATAGCACCGTATGTGAGTGAGTCTCAAAGTTCTACTTGCAGAAGAAAATACATTGCGCTAAAAACTCATTTTTCTTGCATCCTTGAAAGTACAGAAGCTGAATATAAATACTCAAATACTGGATGACTTATCTATTACATGCTTTTAGCCCGGCAAGTTCCAACTTATTAATCACTCACACTATACCTTCATCAGATTTATAAGTTCATTTTTTGTTAATGTTTAACATAAGTTAAAATGAACAAACTCTATTTCTGTCCCTAATTTTTTTATTTTGTCCAGTCCACTGAAAGAGATCAGTAATAAGGTGCAAATGGGAGTAAAAAGAAACAGACCTTTGTTTTTTCTCTTGAAGAGGCACATGTAGGTGAGAAATCAATTATATTAAAAATTTGTGCCGGAAAAGAAGACTGGTTATCACCAACTCCAGAAGGGGAAAGTGAATCAGGAACAGGTGAGATAGATGACTGAAGCAAAGGATCATCTGCTGAAGTCGGCGAGTCAACCATGATATAGTTCATCCACCTTCCAAAGCTGTCCTGGTTCTGCAAACCATCATTGACAATATTGCCTAAGGAGTCACCAGTGCCCACTGCAATAGACTCCCTTCTCTGCATATTTGAATTTACTTGATCCCAAATCCTCTGGATAGCAGGGTTTGGCACATTGCAATTCATGAAATCAGTCCTAGAAACTGGCTGGGCTGTACTACCAAATGCTAGCAAATGGTTAGCTGTGAAAGAGCTGTCCTGCAAAAATGAATCATTCAATCCTTAGTTTATTCCAAGAGAATTAATAGGAAAAAAAGTAGACTTACTAGTCAAATTACAGTTGATGTGGAGTCATTTGTGTGATCATGTCAGAAGATTACCATAACATAGCAGGTTACCAGAAAAGTCTATAAATTATAGACTTATAGTAAATAAAGGTACATAAAACTTGAAGTGACTTTAAGCATATTAAATTTCTGATAATAGTCTGTGTTAGAGCTAGAGACAAGGTTAGTTTGAATAGTTTGATAATGCTAAGGATAGAGATAAAATAAGGTTTGAAAGGTTTCTGATTATCTGTCAAGAGCTTATAAATGTAACATCTCAACAATATTAATGAAATTAGATTATTAGTCTTTCTATTTTACATGGTATCAGAGTAGGGGTGTGCAAATTTACCAGTTCACACGACATGACCCGCCCAGCCCGTCATCCGAAGAGTAGTCACTTGCGGTTTATTGGGTAATTGCGGGTAAAACAACTCTCCACCCATAATATAGTGGGCGAGCTGCGGGTTGGAGATGTGAGATTCACGGATCATCCGGCCCGCCCGCACCTTACACCAAAGCCCAGCCTAGAGGTAACCCAGGCCCATCCCACGTCGAGCCCATCCCTCTCTGGCACTTGAAGCCTTCATATACGTAGGCTTTTAAACACTTACTTCAATTAAGAATTGGTCGTGGGATTCAAAAAGGAGAGGTGAAGTTGAAGGCGGGACGTGACTATCTCCTCGTTCATTTCAGATCCATCTCATATTCAATGGTTCTTACATAAGCACATGGCTTTATGCCTACCACACACATTTTGAAGCCTACTCAAGTAGTTAGTACCCTTTCTCTGATCGCATTGAATGTGAATTGACCCTCACCTCATACAAGCCATAATCCTCTTTCTGCAACACCTCCTCATCTTTCCTCTCTATCTCTTAGATCATAGTGAATCCGCCTTTCCCAGATCTCTCAGCTTCCATATGTCTATGATGACCTATCTGCTCTCTCACCTACGTCGCTAAAGCCTAGTCCGTCTGTATTGTTACCGTTCGATTCAAGTTGTTGTATGGGCTTTATAAGTACTCCATGGGTTTTGTTTATGTTACTTCCCCGTGCTCGCTGTCCATGTCCAGTTTCAGCTCTGGTGAGGGTCGCCATGAGAAGGATAGTTCTGGGGCTATCAGGTGCACATGACGACCTAATCCAACAGTACGGGAAAAGTATTTCTAATCTCTTTTTAAGTGTTTCAAAAATTTTTGGATTTTTCAGGATTTTTCTTTTATCCTTTTGGAGTTAGTGTCTGATTTAGGGTTTGTGTTTTTATGATTTTTTTAGGTCCAGATTTCAGGTTTTGATTTGGGTTTTAATTTTGGGATGCCGATTTAAGTTATAACTTTGGGAATCCAATTTAGTGTATAGTTTTGGGTTTTAATTTTAGGATTAGGGTTTAGGGATTCAATTGTAGGATTCAAGTTAAGAGTTTTGTAATTTATGGTAGGGATTTAATTTAGGGTTTAAGATTTTGACGTGGCTGTAATTTTTTAACAACTTGTAGTTTTTCATGAACTTGAAAGATTACTTACTTACATTTAGTTGGGTTTCAATTTTTGGGGTTCAGAAAATATTTAATAGTTATGATTCTACCCAATACATGAACAGAGGTCTGTTAGTTTTGACCCAATCCATTCCAAACCCAAGGGAGTGGGATCCACAAGCAACAAGTGACCCATTGGGCGACGAGTACTCACTTCTGTAACCCGCAAACTTGCGTGCGGTTTGAAACATTAACTAATTGTCCACCTAGATCAAATAACAATAACAAAAGAAACAACCGAACCTCGAGGCAAAATTGAGCAGCAGGGAGTTGAACAGAATAAACACATCAATGATTAATTAACAAGATGCTGGAAGACAATTGGAAATTCTACTTACATTACTTGTGGAGCCATTCACTACCATCTCATTGTGCTCACCAAAGCATGAAACTTTATCTGACACAAAATAAAAGAACGCACACAATATCAGATACCTGGTGACCAGCTTTAGCCATGGGTTATTTAGGTACTGTACATCCAGTAAGTCACCTTCTCCGGTTGCAGTCAAGTCATTAGGGCCGCTTGTAACCAAAAGCTCATCCCATTCAAGAGTGTTGATGTCATGAAGGGTCAATTCAAGATTTCTGACCGTAGAATTATCACCAGGATCTGATAATTCTCCAATGATAAAAAAAAACTGTGGATGTAATATCCTCTTTATTCAATGGTAATTTGAGCATTCATGATTAATATATGATGGTGATACAACTAGTTCATACTATAAAGATATCATTTTAAAAAAAATCTTGGAGATCAGAAAACAAGGTTAATACATTGTAATAGGTATAATAATCATGGTTTTCTGATGGAATACCAAGCATTTGTTTTCTCGGCAATGACAATAACTTATAGATAGGCAATAACCAAAGCACAGAAATACACAATTAGAATACTGTAATTGTGACAAGAATTGAGTTATTTCATCGAAAAAAATATATATATAATTGAAGTTCGATGTGAAAGCTCAACTGACATAACAAAAAATTCTCTTACCTACATAAGAGCCATGAGGAGTCCCAGAATCAAGTTCTTCTGATAAACTCCAAGGAGCAGGAGGGTCAGATACAGAACTAGAATTTGAATTCCCAGGCGTGGCTGGAGAACTCTGTGGTTGTCAATAACAAGCTATCAGTCAGAATATGCAAGTAGGTGTTCATTGAATGAGAGAACCAATACAAACTTCACTTATGGAGATGGTTTATGTATCTTTCTTGCATGTGTGTAAGTACCTTCTCATGTATCCCAATGTATTCATTAAATGCAAAATAACTTATTAGATCATGGGTGAATGACTCGAACCTTGTTCATCAGGCTATTGACTGATGCACATAACCACTTGGCTGAAAAACATTGGTAAATTACTTTAAGTACATCTAAGTATCTTCAATTTAATGCGAGTTCTTTGTGCATACACAAGTGCACACAAACCGAATTACATCCAGCTATCTTAAACTACATTAATCACAAAAATCACTGTTTGGGTAGAAACCACATAGAAATTATTTATCATCCTCAAGGAGTAAATATTGTTCAACTGTAACAGAATTTAGTGTGCAATATCAGTCTTCTACACTTTTATTTTCTACATGTACGGAAAATGTGAACCTGCATTGTCTGTGTATTCTGTAAGGCAGTAAAATGAATCGCTTAATGGTTATAAAATACGAGATAGACCTCAATTACAATAAGAAAACAGTTTTTTTTTATTGTAATTGACTAATTAGAATTAATTTTGTCTTTAAGGATTATATATAATAAAAAACGAGTTTTGCTGAGTTCTCCCCGAGTTTTGGAAACTCCTTATATGTCGGCTCGCCAAGTTCTCCCCATTTCCGAGTTTTAGAACCTTGAGTTTGAGTATAAAATTTACTACTTTCCACCAAACAAATGGCAGGAAATAACAGAAGACAACTGCAAATTAACAAGCTTCCAAGGCCAATAAAGTTAATTAACATCAACCAAGCTATAAAAGTCAGTTGCAGGATCCTTGGTCCATTTAGGTTGTTTGGGTAGTGGAAAAAGGATTCACAAAAGTTATAGAAAGATGTCAAGAGAACCAACAGTATTTAAAAAAAAAGGAAAATGGCAAAAAACATGCCCTATACTATCACAATTTTGCAAGAACATGCCATGTACTTTGTTAATGGCAAAAACGGGTTGTGAACTTTGATTTTTTGTGCAAAATGTGCGCATTTGTACAAAAATGACAAAACTGCCCATGATATTAAGAATTATACTTTTTTAAAAATAATTTTGAACTTAAAAATAATTTAACTAAAAAAATAATTTTACAAGTTTTCATTATACAAATTTTAGTTAAAAGATATTTTCAGAAATTTTTTTTAAAATATTTATTTTTATTTAAAAAATGATTCTTAATGTGAAGGGTAATTTTGTCATTTACACAAATTTTGCACAAATAATCAATGTTCATAGCACTTTTTTGCCATTAACAAAGTACCGGGCGTATTCTTGCAAAAGTGTGATAGTAAAGGGCATGTTTTTGCCATTTTCCCAAAAAACACAGTAGGAAATATTGGTTCCAGTCTTCCATACAAGAGTAGGAACAGGAATGCTATCTTCTAAAAACATTATGAGCTATAACTGTAAGAAACAAACCTCCTGTGTCGCACGGTAATGAACAAGCACAATGTGTTCTAACTTCCTGAAATAAAAGGGATAAACAAACAGAGGTCAAAGTACAGAAACAAACCTTAATATATTTTTAAGTTCAGAAAAGAGAAAACAAAATAAGTTACTTTTGTTTCCGAAACAAAAAAACATATGAAATAATTTTATGCTGGCGTACTTATCAAGTAGCCAGTAACATCTACGAACAAATGCCGGGTTGTCTTGGCCATGAGCATAATATACATGGATCCTCTCTTCATTACCAACCTGAACCATGTAAAAAATGCGGTGAAAATTTTATAATAACAAATTTTAAATTCAAAATAATTATCCAAGTGAACAATATACATAACCTGAAAAAACAGGGGGATAATAACTAAGTGATGTGGATTGGAAGATAAACACAGTTACGGAGCACGAAAAGAGAGACACCAAAATGTGATTGGAAGACCCATTTGCATGACAACATTTTAAAAGAAAATACTATAAAAGTGCATTATGCGAGAACAAAGGGTGGTGTACATAATTGAATCAGATTTGGACCATCTAGCTTAAGAAAGTTAATAGCTTCCTCTTTTTTTTTGAGAAACCTTCTTAAGAAGATTCCCATATTATGTGAATTCAACACACACAAAATTAAAATAGACCCTACCCCTTCAAAATTAACTCCCACAACAACTCAGAATGAGAAATAAAAAAAAAGATGGAAATGCCCGTAAAAAAATTGATGGTGTGTTTGTCTCACGTAAAGCTACCGTCGGCGGTGCGTGTAGTTGTGACAGAAACGTCGTGCTTAAGCCCTACATACCAGCGGTGTTGACCAGAAACCGCAGACGTGTAGATCTGGATGTGGCAGAACTTGATGGTTGAAGACAGTAGAGGCACGTGGGACTGTTTTAGGGCTAGATGGAGGTGTGGGTGCTAGGTTCACGTCAGTCCGAACAGTCTAAACACGAATTGGATGGCTGTGAGGGGATCAAGCGTTTAACAGTTTCCAGAGCGATAAATAGTGCCGGAAGTAGACAAAAATCGGGTCTGCTGATCGGGAAAACTACAACTGTGCACTTGGGCGTATTGTGTAAAATAGGGCACAACAGGGTTGTGGTTGTGCAACAGGGAAAACCACGAGAGGTACGACTGCACACTTGGGTAGCTACACTCTAGGGTAGACATCACTCCCAAAAATCCAAACTAACTTTGGCTCTGATATCATGTAAAAGCTAATTCTTTTTCTATTGATTTTCTATAATACTGAGTACACAACTCTCCCCCTCACCAAATAGGAAACAATCCCTGATTGATATACTTTTCTAATGTACAACTCTATTCGCTACAAAAAGTAATTGTACTTACGATGACGCTTTTAACATATGGTATGGGAAGTTTAATTAATAAAGCCACTGATAACATTTTTTATTCAGAGCATACTCTGCATTGCATAGTTTAAATTTATTTTGATTCATTTTGGTACCTCCTATTTTCTAGCATAGTATATATACAACCAATAGCAGTCAATCAAGTATCACAAGAATCACAATTCTGAGAGGAAAAAAAGTCTAGAAGCGCATATTGGAAAGCACCACAAACTGATTACATAAATTTGAAAATATAGGGCACTTGTAATGCTAAGCTCGATGGACAGACTTACTTTCAAATGTTCGTGAGCTTCTTTGACAGTCTTCCCATCCTTCTTCTTTTTCCAGTTATGGCCATCTTTTCTGAAATTCCTAAGCATTTTACGATCAAATAGTACAATAGTCCCACCTGTTACGTTAAAACGACAGATCAGAAAAAGAGAAAAAAACAGAAGTAGCAATTTAGCATCCATAGGAGTCGGAACCTAGAAATTTCTTCACAACAAGTAACTTATTTGCATAAATGCACAAGTGAGCTCTACTGACTATTTCCAACTACGACACACAACTAAAGTAGTATATACATTAAATATGTAAATAGTTACACCTATATGATCTAAAAATATACTAGGCGAGTATTTTGACTTTTAATAGCAACCAAACAAGAAAAGAACAATATGGAATAGTTGAGAGAAAATGAATATGAAATACAAAAATTTAACAAGTTCACCAGTTTTGTATGAATAGGCATCCTATCAATACAACATTGGTAAAATAAATTAGATTACAAGTCAATCTACAAAATTTTCACCGCAACCAGAAAGAAGAGAAAACAAAATTGAAATACTTGTTTTCTAGTTAGATTACTTACTTTTGGGCAAATTTACTGGCTTGACAAGTATGCTGAAATATCGACTGTTACATAGTACTGCATGTATTTCATTTGGGCGAAGCCATCTTGATCGGGCTTCCTCCATCATCTTCCCAACATCCAAATCTGTCCGCCGGAACAAGAACAAAATTGAGATTCTTAAAGTCACCCAAATTTGCAACAGTCGATCACCGTGAAGAAACCCAATTAAATTGAGGCTCTTAGGAACAACAATGCATCAAAAGAACTGAAAAATAAAACCTAGCTATATGAGGTTCTGATACATTTGTTTACTTTTCTAGTTCCCCTCACCAGCAGAGGCAAGCAAATAACTACGATCCACATTTTCAGGCGAAGGACTCAAATGAGTTACAGAGGAACATTCGTGTAAAGTGAGGTCTACAGTGACTACTGAAGATGCTAATATTCTAAAAGAAGTAAAGAACCATACCCTTTTTTCACATGATTCCTCTCACTCACTCTCGTGGTAGCCAAGAATCACAATATAACATACAATTTGAATCACACTTTCACAAAATCAAGATGAACGATACTTGTTCACCAATCAAGAGGAACTGTACTTAAGCTGCTGATTCTAACAGAAATTAAACTTGGAGAATGCTCAGTGCAGCCAACAATCAAGAGATTTGGGGGAACGAGAATCAAAACAACCAATAAACATAGATACGAACATGAACAAAGAAAGTAAGTAAGAAAGTACCCTGAAGAGAGTGAAACCCATGAATCTCGGAGCCAACGAGCTGTCCAGTGACCTCCCTTTCCATGGCCGAAACCTCAGATCGACTCTCAGCTGATAATTTGAGGAATGGAAGTCCCAGAAACCTGATTGGGCGATTTGGATGAGGAAGGGGAGGAACTTTCAACGCTGTTACAGTTCTCAGAATTGCCGATCAAAATCAATTATAAAAACTATTAAATTAGTCCCCTAAAGGGCCTTTTCGCTGCTGCTCTTACTTCATTCACTTTAGAAATGAAATTTTTTATAATTAACTAACATTTTTCAATTAACTATAATTAAATCTTTGTTGTTGTGACAAGCGGGTAAAAAATTTTTTTCTCGCTCAACTACAGTATTATAATTTTTCAGTTCATTTTAAATATGAAATGACTAAAATATAATTAAGTGGCTTTTAAAATTCAACCTTACCCTTCCTTCTCTCCATCTCCCTCCTCTCCTTACCGTCTTCATCTCCGCAACTCTCATGGAAGAGCTGGAGTCATCGTGTTTGTCAATTCTGAATTCTCCAGCGGCGGCTTTCTTCTCCATGGAGAAGCTCGCTGACGCAGGCGAGTTTGTGAACCACGAATCAGATATCTGGGTTTTATAAAAATAATGTAACAACACACTACTCTATCAGGTAAATCATCAAGATCGACCAAACTTGTATTGATTGAAACCAAAAATCATATCAATATGAATAGATTCCTTAGAAATATAGTTGCAACCAATTTTTGGATATTATCGAACTCTTGCTTAAATGTAGGTTTGTTTATCATGTTTATTGATTTATGAATCTAACATGTAAATGTTTTTTTAGTTTCGGTGCAATGATTCTTGAATTTCAATTCACGCTCAAAATCCCACTAACAAGCACGCCCATCGTTGTCCATCAGAAATGAAATCCATTTTTTATAGAAAACATGAAGATGGTGAAGAAAGATAAAATGAGAACTAGCGACTTCAATTCGCGGTGTTTAATTTATTTTGATTAGAGAAATTGAAGAATATGAGTGGACAAAGGTGAGAGCGGTGATAGGAAGCTCAACAACATTGCTTGGTGAAGCATTGATGTCTGTCAATATGGTGTCAAATGCTTGGTACCAGATCGATTTCATAAGCTTCTTGACAAGTTATGCATTACTAATCTACACGCTCCAATTTGAGGAGCGTGTAGATTTCTTGCCTTATTCCATTCCCGTAAATAAGTCTAATCCCAATAATCACTATGTCAATATTAACTCTTTACCAATTTAGCATTCATCCTCCTTGTATAAATGTTCATGTAATTCTATGTGCAATCATCAAGTTAGAATATAATAACATTGTTCATGCTTTAAAGATCTTGTTTGATCTTATTGCAATACATTTTATTTATTGTAAGCAACAATTTAGTATAGTCTCTAAAATAATAGATGTCTCTAGATCTCGTTGTTCTCTGCTATCTTGATGTGATGTTGATGTTTTTTTTTATTCTGATTTAGCATCGTGTTTCTGAAATTATGCATTTCTTGTGTTGTTATGAATTTTTATTTTCTCGGTGCTTAAATTCCTTGTTCTTTTTTATTCTCCAACGTAGTTATTTACTATTTTCACTTCATTCTTCTCAATATGTTCCAAAGTTTTAAATCACTATCTTCTGTTCTGAACTCGATTTTGATACATGGTTTTCATGACTTTAGACGTGACTAAATTTCGTTAACTTGATATGTATTTAGTTATGATTTCTATTTGGCATTGATGTTGTGGAGGAGGATTTGACGGAGGACTTCAAAAGCCACCTGAAGATGCTTTACGCCCAATCATTCTGAATAACGCTTGCATCCTTTGTATTGCCGCGGCTGCTGGCACAGAGTTAGCCGATACTTATTTCTCAGATACCGTCATTGCTTCTTCTCCAAGAAAAGAAGTTTTATAGTTAGGTTTTCACGCTTGTTGATTTTTGGAGAAATTCTTAATTACTATCCTCAAATATACGACTTTTTCAAGTTAATACCCACCATCCCAATTTATGTTTTTACTAGGGAAATGAGAAAAATATACAAGTTGAATATAAGAATGTGGAGGTCTTGCTTGATTCCCAAATGAATGTCTAACACATATTTATATTAGTGGATGGTTAAGATTTCTCAAAATGAAGGGTTACTCCATCCAAAAGTCTAGGATTTTTCACTTGAACACTCTGAAAATAGTCAAATCTCTACTATTCTGCATAATTCCACCAAACTTTTTAATTTTGAGTCATTCTCCAAAATTCTAAAGCATTCGGCTCAAACTCATCAAAGCAAGCTTTTGATACAGTTTTTTAGTGTTGCTTGACTAGATATTTACTGCAAAATAATATAATGACATTAAGCGGCAGTTTGAAATCTGAATTTAGTTTTTCATTTATTGTTCTTCTTTTGATTTTCCAGTATATCTATTGATTCTTTTTAAGTTATATAATACCATAATCTAGCTTGCGTTCGTATTGGATTTGTTGAATTGCTTGTGCGCCATCCCTTTTAGAAAATAAGAAAGAGGAAAATGATGGCATGAACTATAAAATTTGATAATAGTGAGAGTAATTTAGACTTTTTACACACTTAAAAGAAATTTCGTCCAAATTATAATACCGTTAAAACTAAGTGTAACAAAAATATGATTAAATTATCTAAAAGAAAAATATTATAGTATGTGCAGTTAGTTGTAAAATCGTTCATAATAAATGCAGTAAAGTATAACTGTTCCAAAAAATATCATGTTTACAACATAATTCAACTTTAAACTAATTCTTAGATATACGAGTATTTTAATCGGCACGAATAAGTTCTTGAGTTAAAGGATGCAAGCGAGAACTAGAGGGAGATCGTGAAGAAAATGGTAATGATCGTGTTCTGGTGTATACAGATGAACCGACGAATCACCCATCAATGAATAAGGTTCTGGAGATGCTTGAAGGGGATGTCGAGGTTTTGGAGATGCCCCCAAGTTCATGCATGTATCTAGAGTCTAGACGACATGTTGTTTGATCGATGCAGATAATGCTCGAGCAGACGCACATGTACCTAAAACTCATCATGTAACCCTATTGATACAATTAGTATTGAATTTGACTGGGGATAAATAATAACACGATTCACATATTTTAAACGCAATACATTCTGAATTCATATTAAGAGTTGTGGTTTGAATTCCATAAACTGAATTTTTGGGAAATAGTAGAAAATATACGTGTTCATTATCTATATTCACTTATTACTGGGGTTGTCCAGAAATAATTGAACCGACGATCTGACACAATCTGAATCGAAAAAACTGATTTGTTTGGGTTCAAATCAAATGAAGTTAAAATTAAAATGGTTTAATTTCGAAAGGACCTGATAAAAATCGAACCAAACTAAAAATCGATAGTCGATAAATTGGACACCTGACTCTTTTCAAATCATATATATTTATTAATTGGGCCTAAAATATTGGTCCAACAAAAAATAAGTCAACACCGGCCTAAAATGTGAGAATCCAAACAATAAATTATTTTGTGAAAATGTCAACAACAATGTATGAAGATCGCATTAATTTGGCAGAACCAAGAAATTGGACCGGAGAACCAAACCCTTAATCTCATACTCAATCATTCAATCGACTCTAATTGAACATACTCGTAAACTAGACCAGAGAACACTCAAGATCAAACCGTTTTTCACTTATTGGATTGGATCCGGGTCCAGTTCTAGAAAGCCAATTGGGCCTTGTATATGATCGTGATGTATATGTAGTCAGCCGTCAATACTCGTCAATATCTCGTAATTAACTTGTTGTTTACACAGAGATGAAGAGGATGGTCTCGAGAAAGAGAAAAAGAAGCCTTCTTCTTCCTCTTCCTGGCAAACAACTTCCCAAAATCGGCAATACCATTGATATCTTCCCTCTTCTTGGAGATTTTCTCATCTCTAACCCTAACTATAACAATAACAATGCTCTTCTTCTTCTTCTTCTTCTTCTTCTTCACGCCGGTTTCCTTCCCAAACGACATCGTGGCTTGTATCTCAGATTTTGAGATCATGACATCTCAAAGCTGAGTTTTTACCCACTACATGCCTCTGGACAGATTTCGAGTCTCGTTTTGGTTTTCTGAGGGGTTTTATTTGGTGCAAGTGCTAGAGTTTTATTTGTTAGGTCTTGTTTAGCGATGTTGTGTTGTTTAATTAGTGATGATAGTGTTTGGTGGTCGGGTTGTTTCCGACATGGTTTGGTGGAGTTTTCCAGTAAAATTGGGTGTGTTAAAGCTGTTTCTTTACCGTTTTCTTTGTGAATAGTTAGCGGCTGATGCTCAGTTTTTCAGGTGTGGGCATGTCCCTCCCTCCCGTGTTGATTTTCAATGAAGGAGTGCTTTAAAAAAAACTAAACATTTTGTCCGGTCGCTTTTGAGAATTAGGGTTTAAAACCCTACTATTTAAAACTTGGTTTCCTTCAAATAAATATTATATATTTCTGAGGTTGAGTTTTAATGCTCATTCCAAAACTCAATAGTTATATAAGACTAGGTTGAAATAAATTTATTCCTTCCTTGCACTGACTACTTGTTCAATAAAGGTTAGGGTGGATGATATGAGAGGGAAGACTATACTTATATATATATGCATCCATTGAGAGGGAATAATATTCTCTGAAATTTATTAATTCTGTTTAGCTGGAATGTTACAGAAAATGTCGTAACACTTTCTGTGACAAACAGCTATCTAAA
>JAYMTP010001936.1:0-21642 GCA_036897365.1 Geranium brycei
TTTAACACATGTGAGGCACTAAGTTCGAATCTTGGTACATGCTAGTATTATAGGTTGTCTTCAATTATTGCCGATAAAAAAATAAATAAACCAATGACGAAAAACACAAAGATGTGAGTTGAAAGTGTCAAAATAGCATCCTAACGGACCCACAACATTTATCATTTTCAAAAATAAAATTCAAATCAAGTTTACATTTAATTGATCACGGCCTTTACATGAAGAACACCCTATTAATACAAATCAAGGAGGGAAAAAGATTCAAGATCCCGAGACAACAATGAGCTCAGGTAATAATATATGCCTTCAATTGCGGTTCAACCATGAAGAGTCTCCGGACAATGGCGAGGATGCGAGAACGACCGGCAAAGTTGTTCAGAGGTCGGAGATGACGTCGGTGAAGGTTGAGCTAATAAACAACCAAAATCCTCACAATGACATGGTTTTGAAAATTTGAAGTCTAACCAAGGGTATTTTCATCCTTTTACTTAAAAGTATAACAGATTCCATCCAAAATTCTAACGGTACATGCTAAATGTCAATTTCTAATCGCTGAGTGCAGCTTATTGTCTATTTTCAAATATGAAGTGTCTATATGTCTTTTAGCCATACTTGGGTGTGACTTATTGTCCTTTTCCCTAGAACAATCAGAACCTCCATTTGAACATCATGATTTTGTGGTGTAGTTAGTTATCACGTTAGTCTAACCCACTGAAGGTCTCCGGTTCGAATTCGGGCAAAGCCAAAATTCTTTTTCTTATTTTATTTTATCTTTTGGGCCTTTATAATTAGCTGGATCGTTTTACAGCCCATATATATTTCTCAAGTCATGAAGATGGGCCTTTACATAACCTCATCAAACGACGTCGTTTGAGTGCTTCGTCAACCGGATAATCCGCGAATCCAGAGCAGAGTGACCACTCTCCATCTCCACAGCTTCAATGGCCGTATCAACCTCTCTCTCCATCTCCATAGACCCAAAGCTCTATCTCCATTTCCACCACTACTCTCACTCTCGCTTCCTCCCCAAACCTCGACCCATCTCCTTCCTCCCCAATTCTCGCCGCCGCTGCTTCAAATCCGACGACGACGACCCTTTCAATTCGTCAACTTCAGCGACATCGATCAAAACAGAGGAAGACCCAGAGCCCACCTCGATTCTCCGAGACCCATTTCGCACCAATCGGTTCCTCACCAACGACGAGTACGAGAGGCTCAAATCCCTAGAGAGTTTCAGCTACAGCGAGGAATTGGGATCTGGGTCTCTGCAGATCCGGGTCATGAGGCCCGACGAGGTCGGCTCCACCTCGAAACTGATCGCCGAGTCCTTCGCTGAGTCTCTGGGGTTTCCGGATCTGTACGTGAAGTTTCTGGGCTTCTTGGTGAAGCAGTCCTTGACGGAGCGACGCGCCGCAATGCCTCACGCCGCGACGCTACTTGGGTTTTACGGGGAAGAGCTCGCCGGGACGGTGGAGGTTGTCTTCGACGACAAGGGAGCGAGCGATTCGACGCCGACGCCGAGCCCGCCCAAGGACAAGCCCTATGTAGGCAACATTGCTGTGAAGAAGGGCCTTCGCAGGTACGGGTTGATTGATGATTGATTGATTTGATCTTATGGGTTCGTTTTGTTTTCAATTTGTTTTGTTGGTGCAAAACAAAAGATTTGATCTTTGAATTTTATGGCTGTGAATGAATGTTACTTAGATAAAACAGTTCTTGTTGTCAATGGTGCTTAATTGCTATGTTTGAACCTTACTATTAGGAGTGAAGTGTAGTATTTACTTCAAATAGCTAGACCGTAGAGAGGCCTTTTGGGGATTAATCGGAAAATAAACCGGATTGAATGATTAATTGAGAATTATAGAGGATTAATAGGACAAGTGGGGATTTTTAGAACATTGGGAGTTCTTGTTCTGTTGATAAAAGAAGTGTAGTATTTGGTATTTACTTAAAATAGCTCTTATTGTGTGTACTGTACATTGGAGCTTCCACAGCAGCAAAGAGAATCTGAAAATTTGAACACAATCTCTTGTGGGTGGTGATGGTTGATAAAATATGTACACATGGGACTGCCTACATTGGATTCTTAGCTATCGTAGGGAGTGAAAATGTAAAAACACCACTCCATTGTGCTCCTTGCAATGGCTCCTTCACTTTCTGTTAAATGGTTGGTGTTTTCTTTCATATTTAAGAGCATACCTCCTCTGTTTCAAATGCAAAGTGCATAGAGACATTAGAGACTCGTTATTAGAACACATGTTTTACGTCAAACTTAGTTTATCTCATGCTACATTGATACTATATCTGAGAGTCATGAATATTATATGGGAAGACTAGGAGTTGAAGAACATTAAGAAAGTAGAATGAGTTCCATGAACAATGGAGCGGTAGTTGTAATGTGATGCTCATTATACAGCTGAAAATATGAAAACCTTGATTGTAATGCAATGCGCTTGATTGCATTTGGTGTGATTTTATTCTCATCTTTTGTTAATTACTTCACTCATATGTTTTGATAGTCATTATTTAGGAGCTGTATCAGCATACCCCCTGCACAGTTTATGGAACAAACCTAGAATTCTTACTGAATCCATGAACCTAGATCCATTCAATTCTGCGGCAAATGATGTCTTTAGTAACCAAACTGCTTCAATGACTGTAGCAACTCCTCTATCTATTTCCATAGATCTTCGTCGCCTCCACCACTGTCAGTGTTGCTATCTTCCTTCCGAACCCTAACCCTTCAAAGCTCTCTCTCAGACCTCTTTTCTTTTTCCCCAAATCTCTTCATCCTTGCTTCAAATCCTCTTTCATTCCCTTCGACAATGCATTTCCTTTGTCTTCACTTTCATCATCAATGACTTCGCTCCCACCAGAAGAAGATTCGGAACCCACTTTGCTTCCCCAAGGCCTGTTTCTGACCAACGAGGAGTATGAGAAGCTCAAATTCCTTGAAAATTTTCAGCTTCCGCAAGGAATTGGGATGTGGGTTTTTGTGTGTTGGGGCATGAGACCCGAGAACACGGATGCTACCCTCTCACTTAAAATGAATGTGATGATTGTTATTTAGCTGAAAAATATGAAAACCCTTATCATAATGCACTGCACTCGACTGCGCTTGTTATGATTTTATTTGCATCACTGAACGAACCTAGAATTCTTACGATTTTGTTTCTGAACCTGTCAGGAGGGGCATCGGTTCGCATCTTCTGAAGGTGAGCGAAAAACTAATCTCCGAGATGACTCCCTCAAGAGAGGTGTACTTGCACTGCAGAATGATCGACGCAGGGCCATTCAACATGTACACGAAAGCAGGGTACAACGTTGTCAAGACAGATAGCATCTTCAAACTGTTGACGTTTCGGAGACGCAAGCACTTGATGTGCAAGAGCCTCCCGACCGTAGATGAAGATTCGGAACCAGACATTTCAGGCTCTGCATCTGATGAGGGACTTGATTTGCCTGTAGATGTGTAGATCACAACATATTTTCCTGAGGTACATGTAATTTCTTACTTCCATGTTACATATTTTTGCTATAGAATGTGTCTCTCCATGTGTTTATGGCACAATATCCAAATCAAAGGATGTTTTTACTCTGAAATGAAATCCTATGGTTGGTTCCTGAAACAAATCCTCCTTTCCTTAGTAAATTGTTCTTGTGAAGGATTGGTGAAGGATGAGATACATGTATAAAAGAGTCTGTCTGATATTGGGACTTAGCTTCTCTTGTGTTGATGATCTAATAGTCCCTTGTAGAATTGAATACACAGGTCATAATAAAAGAGACTAGAGAAGAAGAAAGCAATTTCCAAATAATTACATGTTGAGTATGTCTTGAATCGAATCAGGATTCATTGAGATTAGCCAGTATGGTGGTTTCGTTGACCGGTCAGTGGATTCAGGTCTAGGGGAGAAGAGCCTGGTTTGGAGTCCAGGGTCGCGAGGTGGCCTCCGGATCTACAGTATGCTATGCTTATTGAAGAGTAGCCACGACAAACTGACCAACAAAGCCGGCGCATTAATACGCTATGTATTTGCTAGTCTTGTCTTGTCATGGGAATAAACTTAAATTCCCCGGTTTTTAGATTTCTTACTTCGCGTCAGATTAAGTTTCATGTTTCATTTTAGAGAAGCATAGTATTACAGTAATGTTGTAACACTACAGTAATGTAACTCAGATTAAACAACTTGGTGTATATCATTTTTCATTAATAAGATTCTTCTCGTCTTGGTGGTTTTATGCTATGCTTGCCAAGGGAGCCGTCACACGAGAGAGTGATCGACAAGGCCGCCACGTTAGAAAACTATGTTAGACGATGGTTTTGTCAAGACAAATTGTTCGTAAATGGGAGGTTACAACTTGGTTTTCAGTTTCCTCTTCTGATTAAGAAAATGCTAGACTAAGGTTACCTCACATATAATAAGTTGGTCTATATTATTTCTCTTTAATAAGTTTCATCTTCTTTTAGTTGAAAGAAGTAATTTTTTTTATCTTCTTGTTATTGTTTTATTTCTTGATAGGTGGGAGCAGTACAACTATATTTTTTGACACCGTTTCCCTCTACTAAGATTTAGGAATAATTGTAGTGATGTACATTTGGTCAAACCTGTTTTTCATCAGAGTATATTTAGTTTTTTTTTTAATGTAAAATGACAATTTTGAATCGATCTTTACTCACTCAGGATCAATTTCGATTCAAGACCACAATGAACTCGACAATATTGGGCCAAAGGGGTTTCTCAAGAAAATGTAGCATTCAAATCGGAGTTCGAGTGTCGGTCGTGGTTCTCATTGGAGACCAAACGTTTGATCACGAAGCTCACGGTGGCTCGCAGTCCTTCCAGTCACTCAATAGCCTTATGAAACTAAGCGACAAGATCCAATTCTGATTCTGCCGGATCCAAATTACCTCCAGTTTTGCAACGCATTCGAGCTGATATACTATTATGTCGTCAGGGTTCAATCTCTCCAGCAGCCCGTTCGAGCAGGAGAAGAAGAAATCCGAGTCAATGTTTACATCAAAGTGCTCATTGTTATCATGGTTTCGTGGTGTAGTTGGTTATCATGTTAGTCCAACACACTAAAGGTCTCCGGTTCAAACCAGGGCGAAGCCAACTGCTTTTCTCTTTCACCTTTTGGGCCTTGTAAATATAGCTGGATCGTTTTAGAGCCCATGTGGAGATGGGCCTTTCGATAGGCCCAAGAAACCTGATCTATTCGTTCCCTTCAAACGACGTCGTTCAGTGCTTCATCAACCGGATAATCCGCGAAACCAGAGCAGTGACCACTCTCCATCTCCACAGCTTCAATGGCCGTAGCAACCTCTCTCTCTATCTCCATAGACCCAAAGCTCCATTTCCACCACCACTCTCACTCTCGCTTCTTCCCCAAGCCTCGACCCATCTCCTTCCTCCCCAAATCTCGCCGCCGGTGCCTCAAATCCCCCGATGACGACCCTTTCAATTTGTCTTCTTCTTCACCTTCAAATTCAACGACGTTGACCCAAACAGAAGAAGATCCAGAACCCAGAGACCCATTTGGCACCGATCGGATCCTGACCAAAGACGAGTACGAGAAGCTCAAATCCCTAGAGAGTTTCAGCTACCGCGAGGAATTGGGATCTGGATCTCTGCATATCCGGGTCATGAGGACCGAGGAGATATATTTGACCGTGAAATTGATCGCCGAGTCGTTCGCGGAGCTCTGGGGGTTTCCGAAGTTGTACGTGAAGTTTCTGGGCGTTTCCGTGATGCACAGCTTGGCGGGTCGACGAGCAGCGTTGCCTCACGTCGCGACGCTCGTTGGGTTTTACAGAGGGAGGGTCGAGGACGGAGAGGGAGGTGAAGAGGAGCTCGCCGGGACGGTGGAGGTGATCTTCGACGAGAAAGGAGCGAGCTTTCCGCCGCCGACGCCGACGCCGAGCACGCCCAAGGACAAGCCTTATATCGGCAACATGGCTGTGAAGAAGGGTCTTCGCAGGTACGAAACCTTCTGCTTCATCATTCTTTAGACTGTTGATTGATTTGATCTTCTGGGTTCGTTTTGTTTGCAGTTTGTGTGTTGGTGCAAAAGAAAAGAATGTTTCTTTGAATTTTATGGTTGTGAATGAATGTTACTTACATGGAATAGTTCTTGTTGTCAATGGTGCTTAATCGAATCCTTTAATCCCATTAATTTTCTCTGCCCAACTAGCATTTAGCTTTTTTAAGAACATTGAGTATGGGAAGGTTTGAATTTGAGATCTTACCATGGCACATCAGCAAAAAGAATCTGAAACTGTGAGGACAGGCTCTTGTGGGTAGTAATGGTTGATGTATCATCTACACAAGTTAGTGAGGGAAATAGGGATTAACATCTAAGCATTCTAAATTTGTGAAGTCCCTTTTAGGTTTATAGGGGGGTGGTAGGTAGGTAAATTGATTGACTATAGGATACATCTTTAATCGATTTCGGATCCGTTGGGATTAGTCAGGAGTACTTAGTGTTCTAAAAAAATGCTAGGCGCTAGACGGGCGGAGAGGCCTTTGGGGACTAATTGGGGAATAATCCGAAAATAAATCGGATTGAGGGATTAATCGAGAATTAGGGAGGATTAACCAGGACTAATCAGAGATTAATTGGACAAGTTGGGGATTTTTAGAACATTGGGAGTGCTTGTCTTGTTGATAGAAGAAGTGTAGTATTTACTTAAAATAGCTCTTATTGTCTATATTGTACCCGAGAGCTTCCGCAACGGCAAAAAGAATACGAAAATATGAACACAAACTCTTGTGGGTGGTAATGGTTGATAAAATATGTATACATGGTAGTGAGATCTTATTATGGGACAAGAAGTTGAAAGGAAAATAACAAATAGCATCTTAGCATTGTAGTTTTGAGCAGTTCTTTTTAGATTTATAGGGTGTTGGGAAGGTAAGTTAATGACTCTGTTGGATATGTCTTGAATTGAAATCTGGACTTGATGGGATTTGGAAGTATATGATGTTTGGACTTTAACTTGGGTTTCGTTTCAGGTTATGTTTCGTGTTTTCTCTTTTGATTAGAGATTGACTATTGTAACCTAGTTGAACACTTCGTGGTTGTACACCCTTTTTCTCTTTGATAAACTTCCTCTATCTTTCTTGTTGTATGTACATCAGTAATGGGACTCCCTACATTGGGTTCTTAGCTATTGTAGGGAGTGAAAATGTAAAAACACCACTCCATTGTGCTCCTTCCAATGACTCCATGTATTATAGTTCATTTCCTATCTCCTTGCATGTAGGGAGCTCCCTATGTCCACTTTCTGTTAAGTGGTTAGTATTTTCTTTCATATTTAGGAACATACCTCTGTTTCAAATGCAAAGTGCATAGAGCCTCTGTTTCAAATGCAAAGTGCATAGAGACATATTACACTAGAGACTTGTTATTAGAGCACATGTTTTACGTCAGACTTGGTTTATCACTTTATCTCATGATACTATACCTGAGAGTCATGAGTATTATATGGGAAGACAAGGAATTGATGAACACTAAGAAAGTAGATTGAGTTCATGAACATTACAATGGAGCTATAATTGTAATGTGATGCTCGTTATACAGCTGAAAATATGATAACCTTAATTGTAATGTAATTCACCTGATTGCGTTTGGTGTGATTTTATTTTCATCATTATTAAATAGTTCACTCGTACTTTTTGATAGTCATTATTTAGGAGCTGTCTGTTTCCTCCACCACTGTCAGTCTCGCTTCCTTC
This sequence comes from Geranium brycei, assembly GCA_036897365.1. Classification (NCBI taxonomy): domain Eukaryota; kingdom Viridiplantae; phylum Streptophyta; class Magnoliopsida; order Geraniales; family Geraniaceae; genus Geranium; species Geranium brycei. The sequence continues at coordinate 7,740 of JAYMTP010001936.1, forward strand.
CGAACCCTAACCCCTTCAAAGCTTTCTCTCCCAGACCTCTTCTCCTCCTCCCCAAATCTCATCGTCCCTGCTTCAAATCCTCTTTCTTTCCCTCCGACAATGCATTTCCTTTGTCTTCACCTTCACCTTCACCTTCAACATCAACGGCATCGCTTCCACCAGAAGAAGATCCGGAACCCACTTCGCTTCCCCAAGGCCCGTTTCTGACCAATGAGGAGTATGAGAAGCTCAAATTTCTTGAAAATTTCAGCTACCGTGTGGAATTGGGATCTGGGTTTTTGTGTGTTCGGGTCATGAGGCCCGAGGACACGGATGCTACCGCCAAATTGCTGGCCGATTCATTCGCAGAGTCGATGTGGCTTATGGCTTTCCTGAATCTTCTGGGCTTCTTGTTGAAGGAGTTGATGTGGCTTCATGTGGCTTTCCTGAATCTTCTGGGCTTCTTGGAGAAGCAGTACTTGACAAAGATACGAGCCCCAATGCCTCACGCTGCGACGCTTGTTGGGTTTTTCAGAGGGAAGGTGGAGGAGGACGGCGGAGAAGGAGCTGAAGAGTTGGCCGGGACGGTGGAGGTGTCTTTCAACGAGAAAGGAGCAACCAGTTCTCACAAGCCGATTCCGCCCATGGACAAGCCTTATATCTGTAGCATGGCTGTGAAAAAGCATCTTCGCAGGTTTGTTCTGCTTCATTCTTCAGATCATTGATTGGTTTGATCTTCTTGGTTCATGTTCTTATTTGGCCAAATTGTCTGTGAACGAAGAACGGTAAGAGAGTAGTATGCGTTACATGAGCAATGTTTCTTGCAGTATTTGTTATCCTCTCGCTTAAAATGAATGTGGTCATTGTCATTTAGCTGATAATATGAAAACCCTAATCGTAATTGCACCGCACTCGCTTGCGCTTGTTATGATTTTATTTCATCACTATTAATCAGTTCACCCGCACTTTTTAAGCGCTCATTTTATGGAACAAACCTAGAATTCTTACGATTTTGTTTCTGGAACTTTCAGGAGGGGCATCGGTCGGCATCTTCTGAAGGCGAGCGAGAAACTAATCTCGGAGATGACTCCCTCGAAAGAGGTGTACTTGCACTGCAGATTGATGGATGCTGCGCCATTGAACATGTACGCGAAAGCAGGGTACAGCCCTGTCAAGACCGATAGCATCTTCACGCTGTTGACGCTTGAGAGACGCAAGCACTTGATGTGCAAGAACCTCCCGATCGTAGATGATGGCCCGGAACCAGACATTTCAGGCGCTGAAGAGGAGACTTGATTTGTCTGTAGGCAGTAGATGTGTAGATAACAGTCGCAGCATATTTTCCTGAGGTACATGTAGTTACTTACTTCCATGTGATGATATATATTAGCTACAGAATGTGTCTTTCATGTAAGGGTTCTTGAGTTCGAACCTTTGATACATTCATGTTTCTCTATTAAGATTTAGGGATAATTGCAGCTATTACATCTGGTCAAACTTGTTTTTTTATTCGAGTGCACCTAAAGTTTTTATTTTTCATTTTATAATTTCGTATGTCAGCTAAACCAAACATTTTATCACAGTTCTACTTCTACACTCTGCAATTGATTTAGGTGAAATGACAACTTTGCCCCTCTATTGAATAACAAATTGTACTTAAAGGTCAAGTGCATTTTAGTCTTTTCATATAATATTTTACCATCATTATTTCTTAATCAAAAGAGTAAACATAAAATCCAATCTGACAAGTAACATTAACTAAACTTCATAGCCAAATTGTAATCTCACGAACAATCTGTCATGACAACACTATAAGTAAATATATCATCCCAATGTACATTGTTGGGCAAAATCGTGAGTGTAATATTCAACGCTTTCCCAAGTAATAAATCGTTAAAACTGGGTCGATTCTCCACAAATTTTAAATGAATGTAATTAATCAGATAATTTGTGCGTATTAGAAGTGAAGTACTATATTGATTGGTTTTTGTGCGTGTGAAGTAAACAAGGCAATTCACATTGTAACAAAATGCAATCAATAATAATAATTAACAAGGGTAAAAAGGGGAATTCAACAAGGGAGAGCAACCACAGATGCTAGATAGTAGTGAGACTAATCAACCAATCGAAATAAATCATAATCATAAATGCTGAAATGTCCTATGCCTTAGATTACCAAAACCGCCTATCGACATTGGATTTGGCATAACCTTGAGTCGATCTTTACGCTCTCGAGATCAACTTCGACTCAAGACCGCAATGAACCCGACAATATCGGGCCAAAGGGTTTTCTCAAGAGAATGTACCACAAAATGTTCAAATCAAGGCTAAATAGCCTCACAAAAGTGAGCGACAACAGACGATCCAATTCTGATTTTGCCGGATCCAAATCGCTCCTGTTTTGCAACGCATTCGAGCTGATCTACGAGCATGTCGTCAGGGTTCAATCTCTCCAGCAGTCCGTTTGAGCAGGGGAAGAAGAAAATCCGGGTCAATGTTTACATTAAAGTGCTCATTAACTATGGTGTGTCATGGCTGAATGTTGTCATTAAGGTTTTGTGGTGTAGTTGGTTATCACATTAAAGGTCTCCGGTTCGAACCTGGGTGAAGCCAAATCTTTAATTCGTTATCTTACCTTTTGGGCCTTGTAAATATAGCTGGCTATTGGTTTCATGCAAAACGACGTCGTATCAGTGCTCCATCAACCAGATAATCCGCGAAACCAGAACATTCAATGGCTATGGCCGTAGCAGCTTCTCTCTCCACCTCCATTGATCCACAGCTCCGTCTACATTTCCACCACTCTCACTCTCGCTTCCTCCCCAAACCCATCTCCTTCCTCTCCAAATCTCGCCGCCGCTGCTTCAAATCCGACGACGACCCTTTCGATTGGTCAAATTCAACGACATCGATCAAAACAGAGGAAGATCCAGAACCCTACTCGATTCTCCGAGACCCATTTGGCCCCGATCGGTTCCTGAACAACGACGAGTACGAGAAGCTCAAAACCCTCGAAAATTTCAGATACCGCGAGGAATTGGGATCTGGGTGTCGGCAGATCCGGTTCATGAGGCCCGAGGAGCTGGATTGTGCCGCGAAATTGATCGACGAGTCCTACGCGGAGCTCTGGGGGCTTCCGGTGTGGTTCGTGAAGTTTTTGGGCATCTCCGCAGAGCTGATCTTGGCGGTGCGACGAGCCGACATGCCTCACGCCGCGACGCTCGTTGGGTTTTACGGAGGGGACGCCGGAGAGGAGCTCGCCGGGACGGTGGAGGTGATCTTCGACGAGAAAGGAGCGAGCTTTTTGCCGCTGACGCCGAGCACGCCCAAGGACAAGCCTTATATCGCCAACATGGCTGTGAAGAAGGGTCTTCGCAGGTACGAAACGTTCTGCTTCATCATTCTTTAAACTGTTGATTGATTTGATCTTCTGGGTTTGCAATTTGTCTGTTGGAGTGAAGCAAAAGAGTGTTTCTTTGAGTTTTATGGCTGTGAATGGATGTTACTTAGATAAAACAGTTCTTGTTGTCAATGTTGCTTAATTGCTCTTTCGCTAGGCGCTAGACGGGCGGAGAGGTCCTTTTGAGGATTAATATGAAAATATCGGATTAAAGGATGAATTGGGAATTACAGAGGATTAACCTGGACTAATTGGAGATTAATTGGGGATTAGTAGGACATTGGGAGTACTTGTTATGTAGATAGAAGGAATGTAGTATTTACTTAAAATAGCTCTTATTCTGTGTACTGCTGGGAGCTTCCACAGCAGCAAAAAGAATATGAACACAAACTCTTGTGGGCGGTAATGGTTGATAAAGTAATACGTACACACGTTAGTGAAATCTTATTATGGGACAAGAGGTTGAAAGGAAAATAACAAATAGCGTCTTAGCATTGTAGTTTTGACTTTGAGGTGTTCATTTTGGATTTGTAGGGTGTTGGGAGGTAAGTTGATGTTGATGACTCTGTTGGATACGTCTTGAATCAAAATCTGGACTCGATGGGATTTGGTAGTCTAATGTTTGGGCCTTAACTTGTTTCGTGTTTTCTCTTTTGATTAGGGGTCGACTATTGTAACCTAGCTGAACACTTCGTGATTGTATACCGTTTTTCTCTTTGATAAACTTCCTCTATCTTTCTCGTTATAAGTACATATGTAATGGGACTCCCTACATTGGGTTCTTAGCTATTGTAGTGAGTGAAAATGTAAAAACACCACTCCATTGTGCTCCTTGAAATGACTCCATGTATAGTTCATTTCTTATCTCCTTGCATGTAGGGGGCTCCCTATGTTCACTTTCTGTTAAATAGTTGGTATTTTCTTTCATATTTAGGAACATGCCTCCTCTGTTTCAAATGCAAAGTGCGGAGAGACATTAGAGACTCGTTATTAGAACACATGTTTTACGTCAAACTTAGTTTGTCTCATGATACATTTATACTATATCTGAGAATCATAAATATGACATGGGAAGACAAGGAGTTGAAGAACACTAAGAGAATAGAATGAGTTCATGAACAATGGAGCTATACTTTTAATGCGATGCTCATTATACAGCTGAAAATACGAAAACCTTAATTGTAATTTAATACACCTCCACCACTGTAAGTGTCGCTTCCTTCCGAACCCTAACCCTTTCAAAGCTTTCTCTCCCAGACCTCTTCTCTTCCTCCCCAAATTTCGTCGTCCCTGCTTCAAATCCTCTTTCTTTTCCCCCGACAATGCATTTCCTTTGTCTTCACCTTCAACATCAACGGCATCGCTTCCACCAGAAGAAGATTCGGAACCCACTTCACTTCCCCAAGGCCCGTTTCTGACCAATGAGGAGTATGAGAAGCTCAAATTCCTTGAAAATTTCAGCTACAGCATGGAATTGGGATCTGGGTTTTTGTGTGTTCGAGTCATGAGGCCCGAGGACATATGCTACCGTCAAATTGCTGGCCAATTCCTTCACAGAGTCGTAGTGGCTTATTGTGGCTTTCTTGAATCTTCTGGGCTTCTTGTTGAAGGAGTTGATGTGGCTTCGTGTGGCTTTCTTGAATCTTCTGGGCTTCATGGTGAAGCAGTACTTGACCGAGATACGAGCCCCAATGCCTCACGCTGCGACGCTTGTTGGGTTTTACAGAGGGAAGGTGGAGTAGGACGGCGGAGAAGGAGCTGAAGAGTTGGCCGGGACGATAGAGGTGTCTTTCAACAAGAAAGGTGCGACCAGTTTTCCTCACAAGCCTATTCCGCCCAAGGACAAGCCTTATATGTGTAACATGACTGGAAAAGCATCTTCGTAGGTTTGTTCTGCTTCATTCTTCAGATCATTGATTGGTTTGATCTTCTTGGTTCATTTTCTTATGTGGCCAAATTGTCTGTGAGCGAAGAATGGTAAGAAAGTAGTATGCGTTACATGAGCAATGTTTCTTGCAGTATTTGTTATCCTCATGCTTAAAATGAATGTGATCATTGTCATTTAGGTGAAAGTTTGAAAACCCTAATCGTAATTGCACTGCACTCGCTTGTTATGATTTTATTTCCATCACTATCAATCAGTTCCCTGCACTTTATGCACACATTTTATAAAACGAACCTAGAATTCTTATGGTTTTGTTTCTGGAACTTAAAGGAAGGGCATCGGTTGGCATCTTCTGAAGGCAAGCGAGAAACTAATCTCGGAGATGACTCCCTCGAAAGAGGTGTACTTGCATTGCAGATTGATGGATGCAGCGCCATTGAACATGTACACGAAAGCAGGGTACAGGGCTGTCAAGACCGATAGCCTCGAAAAACTGTTGATGCTTGAGAGACGCAAGCACTTGATGTGCAAGAACCTCCCGACTGTAGACGATGACACGGAACCAGACATTTGAGGCGCTGACGAGGAGACCTGAATTGCCTGTAGATTAGTAGATCACAGTCATAGCATATTTTCCTGAGGTACATGTAGTTACTTACTTCCATGTGATGATATATATTAGCTACAGAATGTCTCTCCATGTATACTGATAGTCTTGTCTTGTCACGACAAATCTCAGAGGTTAGAATATGGGAATAAACTTAAATTTTCCGTTTCTTTAATTTCTTGCTTCATGTCAGATCAGGTTTCATGTTTTCTTTTAGAGAATTGCAGTATTATGATTTATAAACACTAATATAATGTAACTCGGGATCAACAACTTGGTGTATATCATTTCTCGTTAACAAGATTCTTCTCCTCTTGGTGGTTGTATGCTATGTTTGACAAAGGAGTCGTCAGGAAGAACTGATCGACAAAGCCGACACAATGGGACGCTCTCTTTGATGACGGTCTTGTCACAACAAATCGTTGACAAATCGTTTGGCAGCGAGAGATTACAATCTGAGTCATGTTTCTTGTCAGATTAGGTTTCCTTTAAGGAAAATGTTACACTAAAGTTACCTGACATATCGATTGATATGAACAACTATGTGTATAACATTTCCCTTGATAAGATTTATCTTTCCTGGTGCACATATTCGACAACACATTATCAGTGAACCACGTAAAAAATTTAATATCTTTGTTATTGTTGTATTTTGATCGCTTGTTTTGTTATACTTTCGGCTTCTGCAAGTACGGGTATACCCTCGTCACTGGTATTCGATAAGTTTTACATTTGGTTTGGGTTTTCGCTTTACACTTTCAATAAGGAAGTCGTGAGTTCAAATCTTGAAGGGAGAGTGGTTTGGGTAGACAAGGGATTAATTGATTTAATTCTTTTGAAAAAAACCCCAAACATGTGCATTATGTTGTTTGGTTGTGGAATTGAGGTCATTGTGTATTGGAGTGAAGTGAATCTGTTCAAATTCTAATATCACTCTTGTCCCTTAACCAGCTCACACCTGGTCCTCCTTTAAGTATATGTTTTCTCTTGTAACTACATGTTTTTTGTGTGGCAGGAGCATGATGCAGGGTCAACGTGGGCTCTCAAAATATGATTAGACTTCGGGGTGGGGTTGAATAAATCTCATATCCTGTGTCGATTATTGTACTAATTGATTAAACCTTCGAACTTGTGGGGTCATGTGATAGAAATACGACCCTTATGTAACAGTGTTCTTGAGTTCGAATTTTTGATACATTCAAAGTCGATAGACAAGAAATATTTTTTTTAAATTTGTTTTAAGCTTGTTGATTCAGTTTGATTCGAGTTTTAATGGATCTACATCATTGTTCCTGATATTTCAACTCGATATGTAGTCATGTTAGTTTGATATTGATAACACGATTCAGAAATTCAAGAAATATGAAGTTCAAGCCCAGATTGTAACTTCTGGTTATATCAAACAGTTTGTCGTGAGAAGACCATCAACAAACATACCATCCTAACAAGCCAGTTTGTTATGTGATGACTTCATTCGACAAATATACCATACCCCCTAGATCGAGTACTTCTTTTTTCAATCCTGACTCGCAGATCAATATTAGTTGATCTCAGTGGGTCATTATTCAATTCAAGACATATCTGTATTATTGAACTCTCTGTTCAGATAAATTAGTTAAGACATAACTAAACCAAAAAAGTCCATGGTGACCTTAAACATGTATACATAATAAGCAAAGTACAAAACCTAGGACTTAACAAAGAGAGACATACACACTATTTTTATTCAATAATCATACAAAATAACAAACTACTTAATAATCAACCCTTTTGTTCTAAAATCTCAGATATGATGATTATGATCATGTTGGTGGTGAAAATGATAAGCAGCCATGGAAGCTCCATTACTGCTCCCCTCTCCCACATCCTCCATCTCCTCCTTGAGGCCCGAATCGGGCGAGAAAAGAGGCTGGTGAGGGTGTGGAGGAGGCATGACAGATGGGAGCTTGGAGAGGAGGGCCTCAAGGCTGCTCATGGAGGGTGTGATCTTCATCATTTGATTGTCATTGTAGTAATGGTGGTCATGGTGGTAGTGATCAGCATGAGGGGCCATCCATGGAGCTGCAGGGTCTTGGTGGATGTGGTTGTAGCAGGGGAAAGACGAAGAGGAAGGGTGTGGCAAGAGCACACCAGGGATGCTCTCTATGTAGCTCAACTTCTTCCTCAGCAACACCACATAGCTCAAGTCCTCTATCACCTTTTGGACTCCTCCCAATTGCACCACTCCTTCTCTCACTCCAATCAATGCTATAGTCTACAAAAAAACACAAATTTGATTAGAACCCGACTCACCTAAAAGTTCAAATTGATAGATACAAGTTTTAAATTGTTTATTAAGTGGTAATAATATGATCTGCGCGTTTTCAAATCAGACTAAATTTTATATAGGGATGACATATATATATATATTCTTCGAATTCGATATTCCCTGTTAGACGGAATAGGGGACGGGATCATGATGCAAAAATCTATGTAGCCAACGGGGACCCGATATCCCGACCTGCCAGGATAGGAGACGGGGATTACTGAATCCATCTCAAATCTGCCTCGTTGCCATCTATCAGTGTTCTCAAAATTTTCGACTTGTCCGATTAGTCCCCGATTAATCTCTCAATCCGCTTTATTTTCTGTTTAATTCTCAATTAGTCCCCAAAAACTCTCTCTGCCATCTATAGAGAGGTAAGAACCCATGTACCCAATAAGGACCAATATCCCGATCTCATAGGATAAGGGACATAATCACTGAACTCGGACCGAACCTGCCTTGTTGCCATATTTTATATACATGATCACTAAATCTACACTGAATCGATTCATTACCATATTTTATTTTAGAGAATTAAAATACCCCAAACCTGTAGGAACTTGAAATCCCTACATATAGAACAATGAACAAGAATCACTGAACTCGCCCCGAACCATGTCATCATACAACTCACAATCAGTCATAAATTTGTACGATATATGTTGCTAATTACCTTAATACCAGACTGGAACTGAGCTTCCCATGTCCGAGGATGCTGAAAATTTTAGTCACAAGAATGATAATGATGATTAGTAATATTGGATTTTCGAAATATACAGTACCATGCTTAATTGATAATTTTGGAAATTACATGACATAATATGTAATATATATATGCTATTAATTACTACATATATATTGAGCAAGCTCTTACAGAATCAACAGAGTTGTGCCATGTTGATAAGAAGTTGATTTCTTGATCATTTGGTTCTTTGTATATCCATTTGTGGCTGTGATCTGCAGCTACCTTCCCAATCAACCTGCACATAATTATTATATAACACATTTTGTATACATACACTTTCCAAATCAACAATAATAACCACCAACACTCATACTTATTATATTAAACTCTAACCCTTTTTTTAATAAACCAAAAACATTGTCACACTTTAATGTTCAGACCATAAGTTAAAAGCAATTCTTGATCAGTTGGGTAAATAAACTTCGGCCAACAAAATATAATATTTATTATATTAAGTTTTTGTTTTATTTTTTTTCTGTAAACCAGAAATTTCGTTAAACACTGGCATTCAGACCATAAATTCTAGTCGGTGATAATTTATCATAGGGAATTGAATTTGGTGCACAAGTAGTGTGATTACACACACATACATGTATATAGAACAACATATATATACACACCCTTCTCCATAGTTGTAGATCTCATGGGACATCTTGAAGAAGAGCTCTGGTTGAAGACCTTGATAGTGTTGGAACTGATCACAACCGTCTGCTCCGCCGCCGCCGGAGCTGTTAGCCTGATCATGAGCTGCTGAGGAGGCTCCAAAATTGCAGAAACCATCTTCCCAAACCAATATCCTTCACATAATTAAACACATACATAAATAATTCATCACAAGAGTCCATACTCTATATATATATATGCATTAAATTTGTTTTTGTGTATATATAATCTATTAATTTGTCAATAACAGTATATATATGAATGAATATACATACCAATTCCTCCTGTTTCCTCTTGACCTGTCATAGCCTCCCTGACCATCCCATCTATATACATCACAAACACATATATAATAAATGATAAAAAACAGATAATTATTTGCTGTAAATTGTAATATATGTGTGTCAGATAAATTTCTTGTGGAAATTGAGCAAAACCCAATACAAATATATATATATATATATTTATAGCTCACTTGGGTGGTGGATAGTTTCTGGGGAGGATCCTCCAAAAGACTGCATAAACCCACTGAGAGTCTTCATGAAGGCACAAACTCCTCAATGTGTGTTGAAGCAGATGAGTCACTGCCAAAGGGTTATTCATATGCTCTTCCATTTTCTCTCTCTCTTCTCTTCTCTCTCTCTCCTCTTCTGTCTTTAAAAAAAGAGAGGAGACCCAAAAACTTCATGTCCTCTTTTATACAAGACCATGCCCTAATAACAAGGTCATTTCATTTTCATTTACGCTGTGCGTGTCTATCCGTATTTTATTTAACTGCATCAGTTATTCTCTCTCAAGGATATATACATTTTGTTGCCATTTGGTAAGTATTTTGGAGTCCTTTTAAACTGCATTGGACTCTTATTCAACTTACACTCCATGTTCTAAAAACACGTTAGTTGCTAGCAAATGACACCTCCATATAGATTAATTAGGAACTGATCGAGAATTAATAAGAGACTATAATAATCAAATTAGTTGAAAATTTTTAGAACACTGTCTACACTATATTTTCTATCAAATTATTGTTCTCGGGCCAAAAAATTGATTTGTCTTTCTTAATTTACGCGCAATCTGATTTATACCCAACAAACACGCATATAGTTGATTTATCCATTAAATATTTGTGATAAAAATTGTAAAGCTACGATCCTCCATTAAAGCTCTAGCTAGAAGATGGTACATTGAGTAGGAAAGTACTTTCTAGAGAAATAGAGTCTTGGTTATGGTCTCTGTGGACACATCACATATATCTTGAAATGCTTCAAATGTATATGATCCAACCTTGTATTGATCATGAATCCAACCTTCTATTTCTCTTCGAATAATTTATTGTTAATATAATTATTATTTTTTCCCTATGGACCATATCTATCTCTCTACAAACCCAATCAATCACCAATGTCTTTTTTTTTTCTTGACCATTCTGACACAAAAATTACAGTCCTGCCACTCATTTCAGTACCAGGATGTAACCATCCCTTCAACAAAAGTGTACCAGGTTTTCAATTAATCACCACCCACATGAAATTATTACCACCCACTTTATTTTCTAATAACATCAATATAAATATTCAAGATTTATTTATGGCCACAATGAAAAATGCAGAGCTTGAATTAATTAATTATATTAAAATATAATTGACCAATTTGTGAACATGAATAGCTTCAAATTTGCAAAGAAACAAAACCCTCTGAGTCGGCCCATTAATGTAAGTGTCCTTTCTCCACAAAATGAAAATTAAATAAAATAAACCCATTTTTTTATTGAAGAATAAAAACCTTGAGTATGTATATATAATTTGAAATTGAAGGGTGTGTTTGGTAATAGTGATGTCCAGCTCTGCACTAAGACACTGTTCAAACACTCTAATAATGTGTATTCCATTATCATCTTCTGTCATTTTGAATCTGCAAATCTGAACAGACCCCACACCATTCCCATTACATTATCATGATTATTATTATTATTTTGCTAAAATAATTTTTTCCAAAATGTTACAAATTTATATTCGAGTGATATAACAATAAATGAATAACATGGTGGTGGTGAAATAGAATACATGAATTTGTAGTAACATGCACGTAACCAAACCGACTCGAAAAATATCAAATTGAAAAGAATCAAATGAATTCGGTTCTAAACTAAACTGAACTGAAATTCTGTCAGTTTCGATTTATAAAATGAAAACCGATAAAAAAATCGAGTCTAAAATCGATTATTTTGCACATATGACTCATTTTAAGTTATTGATACTTATTAATCGGGGCTAGAAACATGGGGCTAACAACAAAAGTTAGATTAACGAGTCAAAATCGGCCGAATATATGAGAATTTCATGAAAACCAGTTCAAAGAAAATTCAACCGATAAGTCAAGTAATAAGTCAAAACAGTTTAAAATGTGAAAATTAATTAGTGAAATCAGGCTCGTAACAAATCAAACCGAATCAAATTCTACCGGTTCAATTTTTATTCTCATAAAACCAAATTAGTCAGTACGATACACTCAAAACCGAACAATACACAACCCACATAAATAATTATAATAACTGTATATATATACATACAAATGTATGCGTGTATATATATTGAGTTGATGATCAGTTGGTGCATGAAGGGACTAAAATGGAGCTTTCAGTGCTCTTTCTTTTTTCTTGCTTTCTCCTCTCTCAGTTCTGACACCAACCAATCTTTCTACTACTCTCTCTTTGACCGCTCATCATTATTCTTTCTTCTCACGTCGGTCCACATGGAGTAGAACCCAAATTAATTTTATCGAAAATATGTTATACACACGCATAATTGACATAGTAATATATGTAATTTGTAAAATTGTATTTGACACAGTGGTATAAAGAGGTTCTACTTTATTAATAATCAAGTATTTGAACCAATTTACTTTTTACATGAAGATTAAGTTTGGGTGGGTTAGCCTTCAGGCCTTATAACTTGTAAGGGTAAAATTAAAAAATATATATTTCTTAACTTGCTATTGTTTTAATATTTTTAATACGTGAGTCCTTTCGTCATTTCCTAAAATCGTGTATACCAAAAAGAATGTATATGCATATATGTGAAATTATATATTTCTAGTTTTTATTATAAACTAGATGAGCCTAAATGATTTTTTTTGAATTACATCATTTCCTAAATTTACCCTTTTAACCCATCTCCACCATGTCTACCTCTCAACTAATAGTGCGAGGCTCAAATCGTTGCGGTATCCCCTCGAGAACCCAAATGAAACTTTTTGAAATAGTTATATAGTAATTTGTAAATTGACTATAACTAAGTATAATAAGTTGTAATTACCTCAAATTTGTAAAAGTAAGTATGCAATTGTCAAGTGTAGTTGAACTAACTAAAATCCAATAGATGGTGATTAAGAAACACATTTCTTGTAAGTTGCATAATTTGTACACATAAAATGATAACAGTGTCAGATTCTAAACATGTCCCAACCTACCAGCATTATGTAGAGAGAAACTCCAAGTTACATAATGCGCAAAATAAGCCTTAACTACATAAGCCAAAAAGTGATTTATAGCACATCAGATCATACAATGCATATACAGAAACAGAAACATCAAAAGGTTAAGACCAAATGAGTATAACACATTATTAGCTACATAATTATGCTTCTCCATTTCTAAATTCCAAACAAGGACAAGTTTTTCTTCACATTGTTGGAATAAATATTTCTCCATCAATGGTATAACAGGTTTTCACTATGAAACAACTAATAGCTTGCTTCCTTCTTAGAAGAATATCATGAATATTGGCGAAGAAAAAGGGCATGCAATTTCTAAACCATTAAAATGATGGTGAATTATACAAAGCTCAACTTTTAATAGACCAAAGTAAGGTAAGGATACAAATATTGACAAAAATAGCCACTTGACCTTGCTAGTATATGAACATATTGTTGGGGGAATTTGACTTCAATCAATGAACATGTATATACAGGAAAACTAAAACAGCAGAAAACAAATTCTTCATTAAACAAATGTAAATCATCTAAAATCATCCAATCCAAATCCAATAACACCACTGAAAATTGCCTTCAAGCCGGCTTGACTTTGATCCCGCCGGGCAGGAGATTTGGTCTCGCCGGCTTGGCCAAGCCGGCGAGATTTTCGCCCGAAAATCGCCGACTTGGTTCTCGCCGGGCAAGTCTCGTCGGGAATGATCATACCCGGCGAGATATTGCATCAATATCTCGCCGGGTTGGAGATGCCAATATCTAGCCTGCTTGGTGAGCATATGCCGGCGAAATTTTGGTCAAAATCTCGCCAGGCATGGTTTTAACACCTATCC
>JAYMTP010001937.1:0-21639 GCA_036897365.1 Geranium brycei
GGGTTCGGGTCCGTCGGGTATCGGGTCTATCGGGTTAGTTGGGTTGGGTGTCGGTCGGGTCTGTCGGGTCGTCGGGTTTTCGGGTAAAATGAACACCCCTATCCTGCACTATTGAGCCAAGTAAATAAGATGAGTACATGACTCTCAGACACGAATAATGTTACAATTTCCAAAGAGTTGTTCATTGATTCTCGTCGCTAATCTTTCTAATTACAAACACACTCGAAGTTCATTAAAATTTGGTTCACATGGATAAGGTGGTGGTGATGTCATTGCCACGTCATCACCCCCTCTAAGAATTTGAAAGTTTGAGAAAAATAAACGTGAAAGAGGCAAGGGTTATGTTATTTGTTTATTGGTCAGAAGAAAAAGGCAAGCATTAAGACCCCTAAAACCTGGTAATATAAAGGAGCTTTGACCAGAGCGTGGAAAATGTGACTGAGGTAAGTGAAGTGACTATATTAACACTGAAGTTTTAATGTTTTCGAGAGGGCATCGTAACGATTTGAGCCTCACGTTATTAATGAAGAATTTTGAGTTTCAAATCCCTAAAAATAGACCAAAGATTTCATGCCTTCTAAACATTATACATAATTTTTTTTTTGTATAAAATAATGGATAGAGTATAAAATTTTGCATTCAACCTCATTCTCGATGTATTTATTTATCGATAAAAAATGTAAAAATGTGATGTATTGTGTCGATGTCGTAGAACATAAATTTATTGTTGGTTCAGACTAGCTTAGATGAATGTTGCTTCTAAGACATTTGCCGGAGGAAAAAAAGTGTTTTCTTATCATTTTTATTGTAAGTATATTCACATAATTTTTTAAAAATTATTAATGTTACTACATTAAAATAAATTAACAAGTATTAAATATAATAAGGTTTTACTCTTTATTTAATGTATGGGTTAGGATATTAATCCCATTGAGATTTTCAAGGGTCTGAATATAGTGGTGAGCACAGATGTCTATCAACCCGTCTAAGTACACATGTTTTTAAACTCAATTTGGTGCAATCCAAAAGAGTAATGGGAAGCAACCATGCAAGTTGTGTGATTTTGCTTTTGGTGTTAAGGGCATTTTATACCTTACTGTCCTAAGTGTTGATTCAATTAGGTTTAGTTTCAAATTATAATTACAAAACACAAGTTGTGCGGGTTTTAAATGTTTAGCATGGGCTGGATTGGGTAAAAACCCTCCAACCCGCTTGGATTAAACCCTCTAACCAGTTGTGTAAATGGGCTCTCGTATCTTTAACCCACTAATTTCTTTCAGGTTGAGTCCAACAATTAGTGTAATTCACCATTAGGGCTGGACACGGTCCTGAAACCAGACCGAACTGGTTAGAATCGGACCGAACCGAATTAACCGATTCTTCATTTTAGAGACTCAAATTCGGACCCAATAAGTGGGTATCGGTGGGCACGGTTGTACGGTGTGGTTTCCGGTTCTACCCAATTAGATTCAATTGAATAATTAGCTATGAGATTAAGAGTCTGATTCTCTAGTCTAGTTTTATAGTTTTGCTCAGTTAGACCTAATTAATGTTATATTCATACATTGTTCAATTTATGGTGAAAATTGTACACAATCAAACTCTTTTGTACGCAAAAACTTAATATCAAAACACAAAAAATAATAATTAAAAATCCCAGAACTGGTTCGGTTCTGAACCGGTTAATCAGCGGTTCTTTACTCTCAAAACCGAAACCTAACTGAATTGATTCGGTTCTCAATTTTCAGACCCAAATTCGATCTGATACCCACGATTCTCGATTCCATTTAGATCTGTTCGGTTTCGGTTTTAGATAAAAAGTGTCCACCCCTAGTCCGCACAATCCGACTCATGCTTGCTCACCTCCACCGATTTTTCAAAGATGGGACCAGTTAATTTGTTCTCTCATCTCATTTAGCTGACGTGGCGGCATCATAGCGGAAGGTTGTAGAATAAGAATCCGATGCCCAAGCGCAGAGAAGAAAAGCCTCCCACGACTACAAGTCTCTTTTTTTTTTTCTGGTGCTTGAAAATTGTTCCTCTTCCTCTTCCTCAGTCCCGAGTCACAGCTCCTTTCTTCTTCATTTCTGTGCTTCTCCAATGGCGGATTGGGCTCCGGTACTGATCGGAGTGGTGCTCTTCGTGCTTCTCTCTCCTGGGCTTCTGTTCCAGCTTCCTGGAAACGGGAAGCAGCTGGAGTTCGGGAGCTTGAAGACCAACGGGAAGGCCATTGCTGTGCACACTCTCATCTTCTTCGCTCTCTACGCCATTCTCGTCCTCGCTGTTCGCGTCCACATTTACACTGGCTGATCCAATCAAATCGCGTCCGGTTCGTTTCATTACATACCCAAATCATCGTTTCTGTGTATTTGCTCTCAATTGGGTTTCTGTCTCACCCAGATCCGATCTGCTGGTCTCTTTTTTGTTTAATTAGTATGTTGTGTTAGCAATTAACAGTGTATTGTTGAAATGGAATTGGATTTTGGATATGAAGTTCACATATTTCTTTTGTCTGATGCTACTATACTGCATTTTATTCATGATGTGGTCTTTGATGGGGTGATCGTAATCTTTTTATCCGAAATGGGTTATGTTGATTTTATATATTACTTGTAGTAGTGATTACAACTGTTGGAATAGTTAATTAATATGAGGGTTTCCTATTAGTTTTATTGTGATTCATAATTAAGCATTGGTCGATAATATAATTATAGTTGAGATCTTGTAGTCATTATGGTAACCTAGCACTAATTGTGTGAGCTAGAGCTCACCAATTGATAAGCATTTTGACTAACAAACTTAATGGTTTTAGTAATAGGGTTATTGGTTTTTGGGGGTCAATTGTTTGCTTATGCGTAGATAAGAGGGTGTTTGTAATTGAATTGGAGGGTTCGCGTGCAATTTGGTATGCAGATCAAATGGCTTTGGTACAATTATATTTTATAAATTCAACAAGAACCATATGTTTGAGATATTGTAGTCCTTATGGTAACCTAGCACTAATTGTGTGTACTAGAGCTCACCAATTGATAAGCATTTTGACTAACAAGCTTAATGGTTTTAATAATAGGATTATTGCTTTTTTGGGGGTCAACTGTCTGCTTATGTGTAGATAGATGTCTATGGGAGTCTTGTAATTTTGCTGAACTATAACTTTGACCTCTGATTGAATGGGAGGGTTCGTGTGCGATTTGGTATATGCAGAGCATATGGGTTTGGTGGTTTGTGGATTGTTGATTCTATTTTCATGACCTGATAATATTTGATTTGGAACACTCTCACTTCCTATTTCCTTATTTGGTATCAACCCTTCCTAATTCTCATTCAAACCCAGTCTTCTTTTGTACATTGGGTAGATGTGGCTTAATGTGGAGGGGGAGATTGATTGTTAGGTATACATGTAAGTTTAAAGTCTCACATCAGATGATTACATGATTAGAAAGAGTTTATATACACACACATATGATGCTCTAGCTATATCCATGACCCTAGTTGTGTGTTTCCATGTTATTGAACCTCATTCAGGACTGAAATCCTCATGCTTTAGTATATAGTAGCTGTTTCCGTTACAAATCAAGAGTAAACAAATTACAAAAAAAAGATATAACACAAACCCATCTCAGGAAGAAATCAAGTGTGAGAAAAAGAGTGGAGAGGGTGCATGAATTAGTTCATATGTATGTGTATACCAATTGCGATGATCAAGATAGTGAGTATGCAGAAGTAGATGATGGCATGAACCAGAATAGCGATCCCGCTCGTCATCATGTTGCCAAACTCCACCACCCGAGCTCTTGCTGGTACCTGGAACAGCAATCCCGGCGACAACAGGATGAACAAAACCACCGCCACAACCACCGGTCCCCAGTCAGTGCTCATCTTGCTCTCTCTGCTGTCAGGTATGGAGATTTATAATTTGTGGATTGAAGAATGAGGACAATTATGAGCTCCTTCTATATGTATATGTATTTGTAGAAGTAGTAATTGGGTGGAGCCAATGGTTGAGTTTCTTGGTGGTGAAGGCTTTGGGGATATGCTAAACTTGATAAGAAAGAAGATGATGGGTTAAGATGGAGGAAAGGTATATGACTGTGTGGCATTAGTGGTTTTGCTTTTATGGAGATGATGAAGAAACATTTTCACTTTATGCATTAGCTTGTCATGTTTATTTCATGCATGGCTTTAATTATTGATGGGGGTTTTCATGAAGAAAAATATTTACAATGGGGAAAATGGAGATGTGCATGTGAAGGTGGGAGCAATAAGAATTACGGGTCAAACACTTGAACTTGTGACCTACAAGACATTTCTTTATGGACTTACGTTCGATCATTTCTGTATGGACTTACGTTTGATCAAACGGCAAGAATATAGTTTAAATTTTCATAAGAGGTGTATTTTATCCAAATCTTAATGCATTTAAATCCGATAAAAACGAGGTAATGTGTTCCTCGGTAGGGGAGAGAAAAAGTATATTTGACCCAATCTTGTAACCCGCTCCAACCAGTTACCAATGGGACACAATCCGCAGCTCCATGAAGGAGCCATTGATTGAAAATATTGAATTTGGAGGTAATCCGTCACAGCCTGAAACCGCCCCTTCTTGCCTTTCTTCAATCTTCACTGTCTATTACTCCATCGAATACTTCGTCCACCAAGCTTAAATTCTTTTCTCTTTTTAATGACATCAACATCTTATTTTGCGAATGAATGAGAATGAAATATTTCATAACTCCTAAACATCGATATTTAATTTGGCTATAAATAATTTAGAAAACAGAGGTTCAATATATTTTGTCGAGTTGGGTGAACCCATTAATTCGTTCGATTATCAAAGTTGAAATCGATGCCTTTAGTTCCAATGGGATGATATAATCCAATTACAATTATAATGGATAGTACTTTTAATTATTTTCAGGACAATATGTTACTTGTAATCAGTGGTGGATCCAAGGTAAGTGTATAATATTTTATTTAAGTTAGAATCGACAAATTTTTTAATAGTTTTGTGCTTTTTATTGATCTTTGAGCCTAAACATACTTTGTGAGCTTTTAAAATAGAGCATAGTTATAATTATTTTTTACTAATTATTGTATTAGTTAAATTGTTTTTTCATTTTTTATTAAACCTTTTTATTTTGTCTACTGCATTTTATTAATTAAATTATTTGTTATTTATTGAAAAATTGTGAATTTTTCAAATAAATAAATGCAGAGATTATGTCCAAGAGTGGGTCGTTTGATTAACGAATCAATTTCGAGCCCAAACTATTAGAGTTTGTAAGGCTCGCGAACCGATTTATTTTGTATTTATATATACATCAAAATTGAATTCAAACTCAACTAAAAAATAAATAATAAAATTCAAATTGATTTTTGTTATATGCATTTAATAATTATTTTATTAATAAATCATTATTTTTAATTAATTAATTAAATTATTAATATAAAATTCTGTCTTTTTTACAAAATTTTCTGGATCCGCTACTGCTCAAATCGTTACGGGTGTTTTCTCAGTGACCGCTTCCTTTATTTTTGTTGAGTATAGTTTTGATTTGTAGAGCTAATGAATGAGAGTAAGTGTGGGCAAGAGTAACCACACGACACGTTCATCACAAGAACCGGTGATGCCGACCTGATCGGTGGTGCGTACGTACACATCACACACACATCATCATGATCATCTCAACACACGTGGCTCTGGGCCCCACCTCCGTTTCTTGATCCCATCAACTCAAAGCACACGTGGTCTTCTATTGCTTCAACGAGGTAAAGTATCGACGTGACATCAAATCTTTGTCCGGACGTCAACTTTATTTATATTTTTATCGTCTTTTCAGGTTTCTATTTTATTTATTTCTTATAAATAAACTTAGTAGGTTGATACGTAATCATCATTTACAAGTAACTCCGAGACATGGTCTTTTAAAATAATGTTGTAGAACTTATTTGAACTCGGAACAATCAACAATAAATATATCTACTTATCCGGTTTACATTTATTTATTCAATATTGAATGTTTGTACCATTGATAATCTGAAGCTCTTGGATTAATAATCTATGTCATATTAATTAAAGGATAAGATTATGATATATGACTGATTTTTTTATTTGAGAATAAAACTTAAAAAAAAAAAACTATCAACTTTTAAGAATACCTACTGTTTTTGAGTAGTGGAGACCGGAGAATATCTCGGATGATAAGAGATTGCATACTTAATTGAGGGTTATTTTTTTGTTAAAATGGTCCAATTACCAGTAATCAAATTTCTCAATTTTGAAAAAAAAAATTCTAAGAAGGAAAATGGAAGTAAAACAATAACGTACATGCAACAAAATATTTATATTTTTTCCAAATATCTTAATATTTATTTATTAAGGTTTTTCACTTGGTTTTCTGATATTGTATATTATTTTCGTATCAATGTCTTAAAATATTTCATACAAAAGGTATTATTTATTATACATACAGTATTGCGTATGGAACAAGTATTTTAACTTATGTATATTTTGTGTTGTATTATGAATTATCTTATTGCAATTATAATGATCTCATTAAAATAAAATCGAGGTAATGATTATGGATCTGATCCTCCTCGTCGACTTGGAACAACCCACTTAATTAACTCTATTTCATAAAATAACATGAATGTGTAATGTTTAATGTTTTTATTGAAATCAACCTTCTCTTTTATATATAGAAGGTTCAAAGACAGACTGCTATAAGTGACCCACCAACAAACCTCACGTGGCATTAATGTGGAGCCACATTTTCCCAGACACTCGAAGAATAATTGAACATAATATGGAGCATTTTATTTTAAGTTGCTATTATAAATGTTTAACACGTTCCTTCCTTATCAAACATTTGTGTCATTTTCGTCGGCAATGCATTTTAATTGATTTTAATAAATAATACAGCATTAGAGAATATCCAAATACACCATGTTTATGAAGTCGGGAAAGACATTCATTTTCCCAAACTCTCAATCAAAACTTGATAAAGTAGCTTTAATCAGAGTGTGAGCCGCCCTATTTGCTAACCGTTTCACAAAATAAATTGATAAATTGCTCAAAAGCTCGTTGAGTTATCTTTATAACTGAGCTCGTTAATTTTTTATCATTTACTCATAGAGTTCTTGAGTTATCTCTATAACTGAGCTCGTTGTTTTCCAGAGTGCATAATAGGGCGACAAAAAAAATTATTGTTCTCGATGTCATAAAGAGGTTGAGCGGGATTTCACGCTCCAAGAACCGATAATCTGATCTCAAATCCATGACTGTATCATAAACTCAGAACGCTATAACAATGAAATTGCTCGCAACGCACCCTAATCGTTTGATTCTATCAGGATCCCCTCACAACTATAGTCACAAACCCAGTAGAAGACTCCACAAATACACAAGGGTTCAACAAGATTCGGAAGATAAATACCACACCTAATCGTGGCTTACACCACCCAAACAACACCATCTGATTGTCGAGAAACCTAACACCTCATATAAATTAGATAGCATCATCACCATTTATATTATGTCGACCCGTAATTGGTTTCATCCACCTTTCATGAGCTGACTTGCACCTCGGCGGACTTCAACTCACCTATGTTGTCTGCTAGTCGTTACACATCACCCTCGCCTCCATCATCACCGCCCAATCTTGTAATTTCGTTTGCTAAGAGTTTGTCTACATTCACATTTGAAGAGTTACTATGCATAATCAACATGTGACGACTTAATAAGAAATTAAGTAACCCAAAAATTATAATGGGGATCAACAATCATGAGAATGAAAATTTGAAAATGATCATACTTCAAACTTACGTGTGATGCATTTTTTTTATTCGGAATTAACCCTATATGTGTGGCCTATTATTTATATCATATATACATGAATATTTAAAAGTTTCTTCGTTCTTTTCCTCATTGATGGATGCATATATGTAGATTGATTTGGAGTTATTTGGAAATCCAATGAATCAAATACGCCAAAATTCATTTTAGCAATAGGTGAGGACAGTAGATTGTTATGCCCACAGAACTGAACTAATCATTGAACTATACCAATTGGATAAATGACAATGAAGTTGATTCCATTTTCACATTAATTCCTTGTTCGGTGAATGTCCAATCCTATGCTCAAGCATTTACTATGTTTGTCTCACTATTTCAAAAAATATACATAAAATAATTAAATATTTAAAAAACTTGAGAAAGAGATATATATTTATAAATACATACTGAAAACATCTATAATTTCCGGTAACAATTCATTCACACGCATGTATATAATGATTTCAAATATTAACTTATGCAATTAGGTGTTACAAATTAACATCAAAATTGAATACTAATTTTTTTGATATAGACAAATTTTGAGAAAATAATTGCAACTATGCATACTTGTTAAAACCACTTTTACACTTTAATACACTTAAATTTTTTTAATTTAACATGTCATAGGTACATTTGTGAAAATCACTTTTACACAATAATACCCTTCATTTTTTTTAGTTTAACATGTCATTTAAAAAAGAAGTTCACGAATATGAGTTAAAGCGGCTTCAACCTATCCTAAGCAGCTTCAACCCATCCTGTGCTCTGCCCCAATACGATAATGCATTGCTTGGAATTTTAAGTTGTAGTCTTCTAACTTGGCACAATAAGTAATAGTCTTCTAATTGCGTAGAAGATCTATAACAATAATTGGTAAGAAATTAACTATTAAATTAATGGTTTATAAAAAAACTAATAAATTAATGGTGTAAAGCAAAATAGTTGAGTTTGATGGTTTGTACAATTCCGTTGGGTAAGGATGATATGTTGAACATCAAATCCAAGCCAAAATGCTTCTTTTGTCCCTTTCTGAAATCTATATCCTCTCTTTTGTCCTTCTTCTTTACAATCAAGAATCATAGTAAACAAATATGCCCACAATCTACATGCAAATCACACATCATAATTGTAGACCACAACCAAGAATATATTGAATAAATAATATTTCATTTCCTTGTAATCCTTTTCCTATAAACCCAACAACAAAATAAGCAGAAAAGACAAAACTATATGGTATGTGTCATTCAAAATCAAACAAGAGGGAGTTAATTAAGCCTATTGACCCGACTCGGATCCGGGCCGTGAGTCCGCCGGAAAGCCCGACCCGCCACCCTGATTGTAACTTCCCGGCGGCCGGAAGTAGCCCATCTGCTGATGAGCAAAAAACAGAGGATTCGAAGCAGAGGAAGACGAGCCCGAAACAGAGGAAGATGATACAGACGAAGAGGAAGAGATCGATGATCCGACCGATCCCAATTGGGGAGAGTAATACAAGAACTGCTCCAACAACCCGACCGGCGTCGCCGCCTGTCCGTACAAGTCGCCGCCGCCCTGAAGCAGCTGCGAGTACTGCAGATAGTCCCTGATGTCGTCCGGCGTCATTGGCGGCGGCGCCGCCGGGACGGACGAGAAGTTCTGGATCGGCGGCGGCAACAGCCTGACGTTCTCCGGGAAGTTGAGCTTGGCCCTGTTTCCCCTGAACCTGAGCGCCGCCTCGTCGTAGGCCCTGGCGGCGGCCTCGGCGGTCTCGAACGTCCCGAGCCACACCCTCGCCGCCTTGTGGGGGTCCCTTATCTCCGCCGCCCACTTCCCCCACGGCCTCTGCCTCACTCCTCTGTACCTCCGCCGCCTCTCCCCACTTTCTTCATATGGCAGCGCCGCCGCAGCCGGTGGCGGTGCTGCTACTACAATAGTTCAAATCAAATCAGAAAAAAATTCGAAACTAAAATTAAATTGAAAAGAAAATAGTAGTTGGCTCTGCTCGCTCGATGTCTAAAACTAAATTGAAAAAATCAATGGTTAGCCCTTGGACGAGCTGGGTTTAGGGCGGTTTGGGCGAGCTGGGTTTAAGGGCTGTTAGTGAAGTGATGTATTATTAAAAAAATTGAATTGAAAAATTACTGTTCTATTCAAATCAATATGAAAAAATGTATTGATTGATGCTGCAACTATACTCACCGTCATGACTAGCCGGTGAAGGCGTATCGGCGGCGACCCGGTTCGAAGCTGCGAGCTCGCCTCCAAACGGTTTGTTGTGCTGAATCGGTAAGCTTTGTAATAAATCTTGGCGGGTTCTCTTCTGACCCGTCAAGGAGACTGATCCGGACCCGGAAGAGGAGTTGGGAGAATACGAGGACGACAAGGACGAGGACATGGTGCTGTCCTTGCCGGAGACGACGTGGGTGAGAGCGGAGACCATAGCGGACATCTCGCGAGCCCTGTTGTGTCCCGACAACATCGGGGGTTGTTGTTGGTGTCGGAGAGGATATTGTGAAAGCGACGGTGGTTGGTCAGCCTCATCGCCGCCGTCTACGGAGGTTGAGGATAAGCTCACGTCTCTTAGGTTCGCCACCTTTAGGCACATGTACTTCCAATCACAAAATAAATTAATAAAAAAACAAAGGCTATTCGTCGCTTAGAGTTTGAATTCAAAATGAGACCCGTATTTATATGAAGCAAGTAAATTCAAAATTGTGCAGCTGCACGTATATATATAATACCACACACCATGACTAGTTCTGGGTAGGGTAATTCTATCTCTGTAATTGAATAATGTTTATTATTTATTTATTTAAAAATTAATGGGTAATGATACGTTTCACATGTATGAAAGGGAATGTCGGTTTAATGTTTTAGGTAGAGACACAGGTGAACCGGAGAGAGAGAGAGTTCGTTTTGGATTGCTTTTCTATTTCCACTTTTATTTCTCTTACCGATAAAAACATTAATTATTTTGTTTACCTGGCAAAAATAAATGTTTGTTTTTGTTTGAGTTGTGAGGAATTGGAGTAAGTGGTAAGTAATGGCAAGTTGGGGGTGTGGTTGACTGCAATTTGGAATGGAGGGGATGAATGGAGGAGGGCACTGCTTGTTTGGTAGGCAATGGGGTTTGGTTTGGGTGGGTCTGTACCTATGTGCACTATGGTCCAAAATGTCATTGAACACTCAATGTCCTATTTGATCTAAGTGGATGGGAATTTGTTAGGACATTCAAACTTCCAAGTTGGAGCTTGGTCCGAGTTTAGACCATGGTATAATATCTCATTACGTTAATTTTGTTTTAGCAAGTATACGAGACATTGCAATACCGATTCCTCCTTATATTCTGATTCTTCTTATGTTTTCTTCTCCTCACTTTTTTAGTTCGCTTTTAACTTTCCAGTTTGGTAGGATTTTAATGTTTTCTCAAGACATTTGAATTTTTTGTGAGAGGAAGTGCACCTGGTCTCCAACTCTGTCACCGGTCTCCATTTCTAAGTTGGGTATAAATACCCAAAGTCTCCATCTCCGAGTTATGATATTGGTATTAATCCCATGATTTTTATGTTGAGTATGATCACCAAATTTGGTATAAACACTCCAAAGTCTCTAAGTTGGCATTGATAAATTGATTCGTGACACTATAGAACTATGTTATTGTCACGGCCAATATCAAGCCACAATTGTGCCACTCTAACAGCGACATCTCTTTGGTTTCTTACTCTTGACACAATTTTTGGCATGTGTATGGTTTTTCTTGTCACGTGCTACTCTAAACGGTCGTGACATGTGACAGTAACACACTTCTTGACTTTGCATACGGCTCAATTTCTTGCTCCATGTCTTGATTTAGTATGTTCCTACACAGTATGTACTCGCGAACCCGTGAAAGCGATAATATACAATAATTATCACATTATACATAGTAAAGGAAAAAGAAATTTGAAGAGTGTTTTAATTGGTCTACTCGTACAAAATTCAACACAGCTAGTAATAGTACATATTATAAATAAGCACACTCCAAATCTTATATATGTGAGTTGTAAATTGTGCATGGTTTGGTTTGGAGGTGTATTTGTAATTATCCTTATTAAAGTAAGCACCCAATATAGGCCGTTCCTCTATATGTACGGTCATCTCACGTTTCTTTTTGTTGCCGTGTCATGTGCCCCACAAATATATGATATGTCGTGGACGTTTCAAAATTCAATGCTCTCTAAATATTTTAGGATATTTATTTTCGCAACTAACTGAATTCAACTTTTTTTGCGGTGAAGTGTATGAATTTGTCTATAATTATTCTCATTTTTCTATTGGGATTCAAATTTTAATTTGCAATTTATAACCCCAATAATTGTACTTTCTAATTGTTGCAACCTCTGTTGATATAGACTGAAACCATACATATGTTTCTTCTTAATTACTTTCTTTGAGTTGTATATATAACGTATTTGATGTTTTTAATTATGTGCATGTCACGACACTACTGAACATAAGGTTTTATCTGATGCACTGTATTGGAATTCGTTGGGTACGATATCATCATACTCAATGTATTTGATATGCGTCGGGTACACTTACTCATAGCCAACTAATTTCATCCCACATCGGCTATGTTCGATCATACCCGACTAACTCATTGTCCAGTCGGGTATTAAAATAATGCACCCGATGTACTTCAATGTATGAGTCAGCTATATGATCACCAACGGGCAAAGGAACCCGTCAACAGTCAATGTATAAATTTGAATAATTTGTATATTTTGTCCATGTATTGGACATATGAAGAGATTCAGCTAAAATGGAGAGGCTTTTTAAGTCATGTGAGAATGAGTGCTTGAGAATGACCATGCTCAAACATGAATTTTTTTTTCAAACAATAGGACTTAGCCAAATTACCAGCCATTCTCTTCATTTTTCGTTTCTTGTTTCTTTCAATTATGGTTAACCTTGAAATTGATTATTGTGTTACTGTAGGCATATAAGCTTCATCACCTGCATTGAATCCAGAAGATACTGATAAAAAGCTTAAGAAACAACAGCAGGGCTCAAGAAAGAATTAAGAAGAAGCCAAGTGAAGGAAATAGAAATGAAAATTGTAGTGTGATGAAACACAAGTCAATAAGACTTGTGTGGATGAATATAGCAGAATCAAATGGAGATGAGTCAATGATTGAGGAGATTGAGATAGAACAATCATTGAACATTACTAATTCTTGGAGGTAATATACTCATTCCATAAATGTTCAATTAATGTATTTTAAAGTTTAATGTGCATGTTATTATTCTTGATCTTTCTGTGTAGTGTTAGATACCTTTACAATTATTGTGCTTTTAAATTTTGTTAAGTCTCTATTATTTGTACCTCTTTATATTCTTTCAGTTACCAATTGTACTTGCTATATACACTCATGAGTAATATATAAACAATAACAAATTTTTCTTTCTTAATCAATTCTCTCTATCTTCATCAATTTTTCGTCCTTGCACCGTCGTAGTTACTTGAGATTATTTTGTACTGACGTAGTTGTCTAAAATTTTAGTGGTATATCTTAAAACCACTTTTTGCACCGTCCTTATGAGACGTAGTTGCCGCACCGTCAGTTTATGACGTAGTTGCTTTTCCCATCCATTTTTTTTACTCTCTTTTCCTTCATATTTATTCTTATTTTCTTGAACTCTCTATCATTCTTTACTAGTCAATCTCTCTTTTAGTCATTTTCTCCCCTTTTTTTTATATATATTTCTCACCACCATAAATTAAGGGACTGTTTTGAAGACTTTTGATCTAGTCAAAACATTCAGTCTATTCCTGCTCCAACTGCGGGGCGTGTTAGATACCTTTACAATTATTGTGTGTTATTGTGCTTTAAATTGTATTAATTCTTCATTATTTGTACTTCTTTATATTCTTTCAGTTACCAATTGTACTTCTTTATATTCTTTCCGTTACCAATTGTACTTGCTATATAAACTCATGAGTAATATAGAAACAACAACAAACTTTATTTGAATTTCATCGAGCACAAAATTTTTAAAATCAAACACTGCTATCAACCGTCATTTCAATATCTAGAGTTGGCACATTGAATCGTTTTTTCAATTATTGCATTGACATTACATTTATGTTTCACTAACATGTGAGGGATCTCTTAGAAAATTATATTCAATATTACAAACTTCTTTCTAGAACCAAAAGTAATTTTCTAAATCATCAAATGATGTGTTAGTTTATATTTTAAGTTCCTAAATGCATGTAATTGTTTTTTTGTTTTAATTCAGTTAATTTGATTCGAATTTCTACTATATATTATTTATTTATATGTTCAATAATATGTAATTACAATTTGAAGATTAAGAAATATGCTATATACTAAATTGTAAAGACGTAAAACAAAAACATTATTGTGCAAATGGTTAAGTGTTTTGATTATTACCTTAACGATAAAGATTTGATGCTTGGTACTAGGGGTGAGCATGGATTGGGTTAAGGCGAATTACATTAATTGTTGAACCTGACACGGAAGGAGCGGGTTAGAGATATAAGTGCCCATTACCTAACCCGGTTGGGGTGGGTTCTAACGTGTTGGGGGGTTTTACCCAACCCGACTTGCCATTCAGAGCCCTTTATTTTATGAGTTTCTGAAATCCAAAATCAATTGAAAATCAAACAGAAATCAGTTTTTACCAACTCAGTGTCTTAGCCTAATTACCATCAAACAACTAGAAAATACAAAAAAATAAATAAACTTACATTTTTTTTATCGACAAATTGTATCAAGATTTGGGCTCGATTATGCTATGATGAAGCAAGACAACAACAAGCTTGTGATTCTTAAGAGTTCTTAAGATTATTGTATCAATAATGAGCTCAAGACACACCCTTATGTAGAAGGAGGCCCAATATTGCTACTTGAATCCCACTGGGAGAGAGAGACCCAACAGAAGCTGAGAGACGTCCAACAGTAGTTGGAATTAAAGGTGAGATACCGCAGCGTGACTCGAATTCAGGACCTTTGAACCCAAGTTCAAGTGCTTAACCAATTAGTCAAGCAAACGTTTAAAACACCACACATTGCCTAAAAAAATACCACACATAATTACACGGTTGGTTGTTACATCAAAATTTTCTAACATCATAACCAAACCAACCATAATCAAAAAACAAAAATAGAGGTTAATATTTGTTTAACATATGTCGAATGTGTCATTTGATTATTGAACATCAACTCCAACTAAGTAAACAAGTTTTAGTTCTTGAACACCATTTAATTGACTCTATGTATCCAAATGAGGCAGATTATAAATCTCCAACTCATCACCCGACCCCAATACTAGCGGGTTGCATTTTTAGACCCATTACCCATTCCGATCACACATGATTGTGTCTCATAACAGACGAGTTGACCGATTTTCTTGCTCATCCTTACTTGGGACATACATTATTTCAATTAAAAATTGCTTTTGCAAAATTAATAAAAAATAATATATAGGGGCACACTCGGCTACAAACCCATGTAGAACGTCCAAACCATGTAGATACGTCGGATCTGAAACGTGCGCTGTCTCAGCGTGCGACACATGGCAGGGTCCGCAATGTTTTACAACATTACAATACATTTCTATATGACTTCAATTTTTCACAGGTCCAACATGTTCTACAACATTGCACTGCATATTTTACAGTTTTTTTATTATTTGTAGCTGATATCTCCTCGTAATATATATTTATACCAATGGTGGGAATTTGCAATCTCCAATGGAGTGGTTAGACATGGTATAAAATTATAATTTTTTTTGTTGTGAAAAAACGGATGCCCCATTAGGGTAAGGTGCGATATGTGATAACAGTACAAAGAGTTCCACTTCACTTCTCTTTTTCGTCACCTCTCTCTCTCTCTCTCTCTCTCTCTCAGGTAAGCTTCCTCTCTCTGTTTCTGTCTCTTTCTCTCTCCGATCCGTTACTTCACCTGAATATTTAAACCGATTTATTGTTTTCTACTTGCTCATGGGTTTCTTTCAATTTTCTTCCTTTGAGATCGACTCTTTCTTTTAGCTTGCACTTTCTCGCCTTCCAAACACAGCTCTAGGGTTTTCGATTTCATATTTTTCGTTCGCGAATTTTACCAATTTGTACGTTGTTGGTTTATTCATTTGCCTGAATCGATGATGGGTTTGTTTATATTGATAATCGTTGTTTGTTGAGACAATTTTTTTGCTCGGAAAGAGGATGGATTGTTTTGCTTTCTTATGACTATTGGTGGCGTTTTGGTTTTCTGAAGCGACCCTTTTTTGTGGTTTCTTAATTGCTCATCTGAAATGGATAAAGTTTGTTTTTTTCCTTGCCAATGTAGCTATAAGCTCAATGTTGGTCTTCAACTAGAAAAAAAAAGTATCTTTATATGTAAACACAATCTGGTGTTAAGGGTCTAATTGGAGCTGTATCTTTATTTCAGGGTGCTACAGAATGACTGAACCTTCAAAAGTTATTCATGTTCGCAATGTGGGGCATGAAATATCTGAAGTATGTTGCCTTCTCCCTTTCTGGATGTTGTTGGTATTTACATATTTGTACGCTTTTCTGTTTGTTCCTTTTCCGTGCCATTGCCTCTAATTGGAAATTTGGAACTTATACAAAATGCCGCGCATTTTTTATTTTTGTTTTTTTATACTCATTGAAGTAAACTAGGGGTAATGTACTGTCTCTGCACTTTCCTGGTGTTTTAAATGTAGCATAGAGGAAGGGTTGTGGTGAAAATAAAAGACTCCTTGCCCTCTCATTTTACCGTATTTTGTTGTTGTACACAATGTTATTCGGGAGAACAATGGGTATTGGAGGGAGTACATAGTAGGTTCTTTTTTATGGAGGATGTTTCCATGAATGCTGCATGGGTCTTTGTCATTGTTTTTTTCTTATATGTCCTAATGAGGTTTTATTTATTTATTTCTCTCCAGAATGATTTGCTTCAGCTGTTCCAGCCATTTGGTGTCATAACTAAGCTTGTTATGCTACGTGCGAAAAATCAGGTTCTTACTTCAATATCACAAAGAAGAGGGTTGTGTTAGATATATAAGCTAAACCACTAATTTTACATGTCATGGTGTATCAGGCACTTGTCCAAATGCAAGATGTTCAAACAGCTGTCAATGCTATGCAATTCTATTCAAATGTTCAGCCTAGCGTTAGGTATAGAAACATGTGTATACTTCAGTTTCCGGAGCTCCTATAAATTAGTTTTCCGTTTTTGTTTCCTTATGCCTGGATGCATTTTCTTTCCCATGTTATAAAATGATATGTTAAATTTTGAACTTTTTTCTATTCTGATTCAGGGGAAGAAATGTTTATGTCCAATTCTCATCACATCAAGAACTAACAACAATGGACCAGAATACCCAAGGACGTGGGGACGAGGTTGGTACTTGAGCTAAATATTTTAAACAAAATATTTGTTAACATTATGTATATGCGTTAGCTGTACTAAATCTTTGAATTTAGCTGTGTGGTTTATAGCGAAAATGACTTTCACCTATGTGGGTCGAAGCTAATTTATCTAAAATTTTCTAAATGATAATGCCTAAGAAGTTGAGCATATAATATCAACTCCTTTGCGTTTGGCTTGCAATACTAAGGTTTAACACTCTTGTGACGTCGTCCTTGATTTTTATTCTAAGTTAAAGAACTATCTGAAAGTATTAGTTTTGAAGATAACATTCACTTCTAGGTGTGATCTCTTACGTCTTTCTATTTTGTTTCAATAAATATCTATATACCTACCCTTATTGTATAGTCAAATATTTCATAATAGTCCAATACGAAATTCATAACCTTCCATCTACATTTTTTCTTAGCATGATTTAGCTACTTCTTTTTTATTGCTAGAGATGTGAGATTCAACCATATTTGCTACGATGAGCGTTGCCCTTGATTTGCATATGTTTTTCAAGTTAGAAGTTTCAGGCATTAAGAATCCCTTATTCCTGTTATATTTTTTTACTGGGGATGATGTATCATGCATACTCTTGCTATTACAACATATATATTGAAAACCTTAATAAGGCCACATATTTTCTCGTCTCGTTTCTCAGTTTTTGGTACTGTAGAAGCTAGCATTCTGCTGCAAAATTACAAAAATACATGTAATATGATAAGTGAGATAACAGATGGAGGGCTCATAATTAGACATGAAGTATTAGGTTGACTAACAAAAGGCTCTCATTCAGATCTCACTCCTGATTTTCTAATAATTTCCTTTTCATTTCATCTTGTGCTGTTGAATGGTAACTGTTTCTTGTAGTTCTCTATTTCTCTTTCTTTGCTTCTCTATTTATTCTCTTCTATCCTCTGTCTCTATGCTGGTCTCTTGTCGGGCACTCTGGATGAACAGCCGAACCGAATTCTCTTAGTTACAGTTCATCACATGCTATACCCCATAACAGTGGAAGTGCTGCATCAAGTGTTCTCTCCTCATGGAATTGTGGAGAAGATCGTCACATTTCAGAAGTCTGCGGGTCAGCTTCTTCAAGTTTTCTCTCTCATTTCTTTCTATAAATTCTGTTTGAACTCTTAACATTAACTGGATAATTTGGTTTTTTAAATTTATTGATAGGATCCTAAACTAATTTGTTTTGACAACCTTCTAATATTGGTATACCTTTATAATTTACTCTGTAATGAGAGTGCATTCTGAAGACAGATTGTTCCTTGGAATTGAAGAACGGCGCTATCATTCCAGAAAAAGTAGGCATCAATGTTGTCTTGTTGCTTCTAATGGTTTGTGCATGCCATCTTTGTAGGTTTTCAAGCTCTTATCCAGTATCAGTTACGCCAAAGTGCTGTTGCAGCTAGAACGGCTTTACAGGTCCTTTTAACTAACCAACTATTCTACAAATTGTTTTGAGCATTTGCCTCTTCTGTACCTTCATTGATTATCTTCTCAAAAGTAGTTTAATGTTTGTTAATTTGTAGGGGCGTAATATTTATGATGGCTGCTGCCAGTTGGATATTCAATTCTCAAAGTATGTCTCACACCTTGAATAATTTTTTTCTATTATATGTTGTGGATGTGTTGTGCATGCTCGAATATCTGCACATGCATTAATTAGAATTTGCATTTGGTATACTTCCCGAGATAATTGATATATCCTTCATTTTCTTAATTCAGCCTCGATGAGTTACAAGTGAACTACAATAATGAGCGATCTAGGTAGGTTCACAGTTCAAAGGAATGTCTTAATGGTACTATTTTATCAAAAATGCCCATTCTTTGATTCCTTCTGATGTGTAGGGATTTCACAAACCCGAATTTGCCTTCTGAACAGAAAGGCAGGACCTCACAAGTGCGTTCCATTCCATGTCAATACTTTCTTGTTGATGTGACCTGAATAATAAAATTCCTTAATGTTTAAAGATTTATTTCTTTTCCTTGGTGCAACAGCCTGGATATGGTGATGCGGGTGGCATGTATGCTATTCCATCTCAAGGTACCAGGGCAGGTGGGATATTATTTGACATTTGAATCCTGATCGATTATGTTTCTATACTTATCTTATTATTTTCTTTTCCTGTGTTTCAGCTGCGTTTCCACAGGTGGGTACTGAATGTGGCAAGTTATGAGTCTGTACAGTATTTTACTTTCTGAGTTGGGCGAGCTATCATCTGTATTTGTGAACATATGGAGTTGTTTACTTGCTAATCTCTTATCTCTCTCATTGTTAGCTGTTCAACATATATGTAGTGTGATTCATGTTTAACATATATGTAGTGTGATAATATATCTGTGTTTCTCCATAGATGGCGAATGCAGCTGCCATTGCTGCTGCCTTTGGGGGAGGTTTTCCTCCTGGAATAACTGGGAACAATGATAGGTGCACAGTTATTGTCTCCAATCTTCAAATTGAGGTGAGCCATTCCTAGTCCTGCCTTGCTCTTTTTTCAGTCATTTGGTTATGAAATTCATCATAGGAAAATGGTTGCGTGTTGCAGAAAATAGATGAAGATAAGCTTTTCAATCTGTTCTCTATCTATGGAAATATTGTGAGGATCAAACTTCTCCGAAACAAGCCGGATCACGCACTTGTTCAGATGGGTGACGGCTTCCAAGCTGAATTAGCAGTACACTTTCTGAAGGTTTGTTTCTTGAAAAAAAATTCTGAGTATGCCTAGGGTATTTCCCCCTGAGCTGTATAAGGGTTATTTTATGCTCTGAGTTCAAGTTATAATACGAGCTTCATATTGTTTTTCATGATAATTGAGATCAACAAACATGCCTAGGATCTAGATATTCGAATACATATACAGTATGTTGTTTCTTTGTTTTACAATTTTGTTCACACTAGTGTTCACACGTCTTTTGGGGGCAAATAATGGTTGTTTGTATTGACTAACATGAACTCATGAAGTGTTATCTTTCTCCTTTTTATTTGATTGTATTTTGTATTTATGTATATATTCAGTACTATATATGTGAAGGAATGCTTCCATTTCCATGCACTTGTCTGAATATCCGCCACACTTGGCTATATAGACCAGTATAGTCCATGCAATGACAATATTTTGTGATTGTTGCATTCAACATTGCTTGGTCGTCTTGTTTCTATGATATCAAGAAACATCCTGTTTATTTGATATTAATGTTGTGCAATTTTTGAACCATATAGGGAGCGATGTTATTTGGGAAACGATTGGAGGTGAATTACTCAAAGCATCCCAACATAACTCAAGGTGCAGATACACATGAATACACGAACTCAAACCTCAACCGCTTCAACCGCAATGCTGCAAAGAACTACCGCTACTGTTGCTCGCCAACAAAGATGATCCACCTGTCCACGCTTCCCCATGACATCACGGAAGATGAGATAGTGAGCCACCTGGAGGAGCACGGCCCCATAGTGAACACCAAGCTGTTTGAGATGAACGGGAAGAAGCAGGCCCTTGTTCTGTTTGAAAGCGAGGAGCAGGCAGCTGAAGCCCTTGTGTGCAAGCACGCAACCTCCCTCGCAGGATCTGTAATCCGGATTTCCTTCTCCCAGTTGCAAGCAATATAACAGCTCTTGTACTAAACAAGTGGTTAAGGGTATATTACGCCAACGAACGAACCCTTGTAGAGGTAATGGATTGATTGTGAATTCTGCTCTGCTTTCTCTGCTGTGCTTTTGCTTATTTATTGTAACAGTTCATTTGCTTTTTAGATGGGATGCTCTTTGGATCTTATTTATTATCCTTCTCTTCTATGAATCTGTTTGTCCATTATAATTTCTTGGCTTCTTCCAGTTTTGAAGTAGAGGGAGAGAAATGTATCAACCAACAAAGTGTCTTGTTGGTTGAGATTTCCTGTGTATATATGGCTGATTAAATGTGATATAGATTACAGTTTGAACAGACGCATTCGAAACTAATTACACATGTTGTGTTTTGGCTTATTCGCATGTCTCAATATAAATAAGACCTCTTAGTGGGTACTCAATTCATCTCAAAATTTGTCTACCTGCTCATATGCAGAGGGAGTAGGGGTGTCCATTTTTGCCTCAAGACTCGGTTGACTCGGCCACCCGACTGACCCGACCAAAATAGGTGTAGAACTGGGTCCAGCACCTCTCGCCCACTTGGAAATTGGGCGGGTTGCAGGTTCAATTTCTTTGTACCCAGTTTAACTCTAAATACCACATCAACTTCACCCACTGTGATTCAACCTCACAACTCTCACATACAACTACCCTCTTTCTCTATGTCCTAGCATTCAATGATGAAATTCCGATTAGGCACAGTGTCTGTCACAATGTTCGGGACGTTTGGACAGACACTTGGATGCAGCGCAGAATAA
>JAYMTP010001938.1:0-21628 GCA_036897365.1 Geranium brycei
TGCAGAGAATGTCTTTGACATTTCGTGCGACATTTCCTGTTGCCTAAAAGATGAGCCAATATGAATGTAATAACAGAAGTTTTGTGAAGTTTTTGGAGGTGAGATAGTCCAATTTGGACTTGACCCATGTACTCTATAATGCTAAACTGTATTGGGATCTCTTGGCATGGGCCTTTTTGTCAGTTGGCGTGCCTCCTGATATCCTTTCCCAGTAGCTCATGGGCCAAGGGTAAAATCAAGTTTTGGAATCTGTATTAGCATAATGTTATGGAAATACAGATTCAAGATACTGTGATTGGGTTGAAAATGGTATAATGGGGTTGTTGGTAATGGGTTTGCTCAAAGTTATCACAATATGCGTGCAATGTTGGCACATGCTAAGTATTGAAGACCCGATGTCTGAAATTTCAATAGTTTGATGATGGCATGAATGATGCAAGTTACAATATTTTGTTTTGGACTAGAAAACTAAGTGGGTTGGGAGGGGTGTTTCTTTGTAGAGTTGAGTTGCTAGCCATAGCTAGATGGCCAGTTTTATATCATTATCCTTTATATATGCAATTTGTACTTGTAAGTATTGCTTGAAGTATCTATACTAATTTCGGTTCATTGCAATGAAAAAATCTGCCTGGTTAATGCCATGCTTTGTTTTATTTTCTGTATTGTCAATGGATACTATTTCTCATTTGAATGAGTTTTTTTTTTCTTGATATCAATAGTGTGTTGTCTGAGATCATATACTGCTTTGCAGAACTGAAAATTTCTGAGGTTGAAGCTCTTGCAATTGTTAAGGCTGCATCACATAGTACTGGGACGGGCAATTCAGATGACAGTCATGCTATTGTTAATGGTATGTTCCTCTCCTTCTTACATGTAACTTCTATTTTTCTTTTAGAGAATTAACCATTCTGAAAAAAAGTCACGATGAGAACTTTACATATTGGATACAGGTCACTTCTGTGCATCAATTGTTGGCTTCTCTTACATGGACCAATACTAGTATGAACAAAACAATTTTAAGACCTGTTGACTGTTGCAACTAATAACCATTTTCTCTGATAAATAGTTATAAATGTTTGGTTTGCCGGAACATATAAATTCAGATTAAAAATAACCATAGACTTTGAGAGATGCAAGAACACAATTATTGTGTAAAAAGACAGTGTCTATGCTTACATTTGTTCTGAGTATACGTGTGAAGAGTTCAAGAATATATTATTTCAGGTTTGAACTCGATTTCTTATACCACAATTTACAACCAGTTCAATTATTATCCATATTTTTAGTCAAGATCAGGACAATATTCATTTATCCCTATCTACCAAACAAGTCCGTTAGGGACAAGTTAATTCTTTACAAATTAAATGACTTGTTACTGTACAAAACATGAAGTTGTAATGCTCATCTCCACTGTCTTTTGCCGGCTAAGTGATTTGTGGCTTACCAAACAGCCTTTTAAGTATGCATTTGAAAATAGAAGCTTCAGTTTTATCTACAATGGTCAGATGTAACGGAACCTTGCTCTCATATTGCCTCCCATTGTTTTCTAAAATTGTACTTTGCTACTATTTTTTCCTCCAATTTTATGCACTCCTTCAGTTTCAAAATAAGTGTTCTCTTTGGTTTATGGCAAAAAATAAATTGTAGGGGAGTTAGTGCTTCACTTTCCCACCGTATCCCCATGTCACCTCACTTACAAAGATACTCCTGTTTCAATAACTAACTCATGTAAGGACATTGCTCGGACTCCACACACAGAAAGTCAGACACTTATTTTGGGACATCCATTTTTTAGGGAAGTAGGCACTTATATGGATTAAGGGAGTGTTACTTTGTTGATAGAAGTTACTTTGCCAATTAGTAAATTTGCTTAATGAAGATGATCAGATTGCTCATTATCTTTATGCAATCTTACTGAAATGGTAACCTTTTTTGCTTTAGGAGTATAGCTCAAACACTTATGGTTTTACATCACTGTAAATAATGACTTTTTTTTACATTAAACTATTACTGGACGTGTGATTTGGTTAATATTTCTTCAGAATGGGTACCTATCTGTATTCAAGAGTTTATTTATTTTTCATTTCTTGCATATCATGCAGGTGCTCAGACTGCATGGGAAATGCTTAATGAGGACCTGTTACCACGAATTACTACATCTTGTACAGATTTGGATGACATTCTAGGTGGAGGAATCAGCTGCAAAGAAGTCACTGAAATTGGTTAGTCACATTTTCTGGGGAAAGTCTTTGGTCCTCAGTTCTTGCACTTCATGCATGGCAGATTTGAGCTTTGTCAATTTTCTGTTGGTATGTGTATATGATCTTTATTAGTTCTTGGTCTTTTCATTTTAGGTGGAACACCAGGTATTGGTAAAACACAGCTAGGGTATGATCTTTTTCATTTTACCTTTCTCTTTGTGGGGATCTTCTGGGAGTTTAAACAATAAACATATTCACATTTACAGGATTCAACTTGCAGTCAATGTTCAAATTCCCGTTGATTGTGGTGGCCTAGGAGGAAAGGCAATTTATATAGGTCAGTTGCTCTAGGCCATGCAATCCTAATGTCCCTTCCATTTGCAAACTTACATAATTGCTCTTCTGTGATGCATAGATACGGAGGGAAGCTTTTTCTGTGAACGTGCTCTACAAATTGCTGAAGCACTTGTACAGAATTTGTCAGAACATTATGGCCTTAAGCGAAAAGATTTTCAAGCTAGTCAAATCTTGGAAAACATATTCTACTTTCGCGTGTGCAGTTACACTGAGCAAATTGCTCTGGTAAATAATCTTGACAAGTTCATCTCGGAGAATAAAGATGTAAGTACATAACCATGCTACTAAGAAAATTCATGCAAAGACATTATTAGATTACTCTGTCGGCTATGTCACATCGACACAATACTTATTTCATCTCTTACCCTTCGAGTTGCTTATCTTGTTGGGTTTGATTCTGTTGTTCCTGTTTCAAAAATATTCTCGTAGGTAAAGGTCGTAATTCTTGATAGTGTCACCTTCCACTTCCGCCAAGATTTTGATGACTTGGCCCTAAGGACCCGAGTGCTAAGCGGGATGTCCTTAAAGTTGATGAAGCTTGCTAAAAAGTTTAGCTTGGCAGTAAGAACCAAATATAATTTCTTCGTAAATTTATGCTTGTTAATTCAAGTTATTACCATAATAACACTATGGAGCAGAAAAAAATGTATTTCTAGAATATTTTGTCATGAAAGCTTCATATGCAATTTCTTACTGCCCTAATACTCCTGTATGCGTTGCATGTCATCTCTCGAGATTCTTGTTTATTATGATCATGCATTTAATCGATTTACTTGCTTATATGCTCTGCTACGTCTCTCAGTTTTACGATTCTCTGTGGCAGGTTGTTCTTTTGAATCAGGTCACCACCAAGTTCAAAGACGGTTCATTACAGTTAACTCTTGCACTCGGTAAGTTCTCCAAACTATAATTGCAACGCTTTTGTAGCATATCCAAAACTTCTGTTAAATTATCACACTTGTAGGCGATAGCTGGTCTCATTCCTGCACGAACCGGATCATCTTATACTGGAAAGACGATCAAAGGTGTGCATACATCGACAAGTCACCCTCCCTGAAATCGGCGTCAGCACCATACTCTGTGACCAGCGAAGGAATCCGGAGCTGCGCTTCATCCTCTAAGCGCGTCAAAATGATGTGAGGTACTACTTTATACATATTTTTCGCTGTCCAAGTCCTATACCTTGAAACTTAACAAGAGACGAGTTTGTCAGTGAAACCCACGTTGAAAATACGTGAATCAACATACCTCCAACTTTTAGATGTTCCGTGGGTCGGGTTTTAATTGAGTAAAGGTTTAGAGCTAAACTTTAATTACAGGAAAAATTGCTAAAATGTGCTCTATAATATGACATTTTTGCAAGAGTGTTTTTTGTTTGTTGATAGCAAAAATGTACTGTTGTTTTCATTTTTGTGCAATGTGCATATTTTTATTAAAATGACAAATTACCTGTAAAATTAAGAATTACTTTTTTATAAAGAAAATAAATATTTTTAAAGTTTTGTTTTTATCTTTGGGATGATTGCAGTTAGGCACACTTGGTCAAACCTGGTTTTCACCTAAACAAAACATTTTATCATTGTTCTATACTCAGTAACTTATGTGAAATGATGATTATGCCCCTTCATTGAATAATACTTTATGTTAAAAGTCAGGGGCATATTAGTCTTTTTGCATGAATAAATTAAAAGATAGAAAATAATTTTAAAATTTATATTTTGTCCTCCCTCTCTAGTCTCTCCCCTCCCACTTTCTCTTCTTCACCCACTCTTAAATTTATGATTTCTGTTTTTATCTTATAACTAAAATTTGTAATTTAATTTTTTATAAACAAAATTTATGTTATAAAATTCTTAATTTTAGGAGTAATTTTGTCATTTTTATAAAATACAAATTTTGCAAGAAAATACAAACAACAGGTCCTTTTGCCAAACAAACAACACATCACTCTTTTACAACAGTGTAATATTATAAGACACTTTTTTTTCAATTTCCCCTTAATTATATCAGCAAACATTCAGTGTATACATACAGATTGCAGCATTTTAATATTTTTGCTGCCATGAATGACATTTTAATATTTTTGCAGCCATGGATTGGATGTTGTCAGTGGCACAAATGATAATTAGTTGGAGGCCATGGCTGCTACTTGCTAGAAGTTGAACTTTGGATGGAAAATAATATTTTGTGTTCCTATCTTTATTTCTACTTAACAGTGGTTACCAACTTTGTGTAGCCTCATAGTGTGTGAACAATACTTCAACTTTAAATGATTTATATTATTTTATTGTTCTTGACCATCCACCAAACATCTCATCTTCTTTCCAACAACCCTCAAAATTGATTTTATATTGCACTTAATGGTTTCTATTATCTAACATAAAATATAAGTTCATATACAAACCGCCTTCTGATGTCATTGCTAAGCCTTGAAAAATACAATCAGCTAACCAATTGGTTAAACACTTAAACTTGGATCTAAATGTTCTGGGTTCGAATCATGCTACGGTATCTCGTCTTTGTTTCCTACTTTTGTTGGGCCTCTCTTTCCTAGTGGGAGTCGAGTGGCAATATTGGCCCCCATTTTACATAAGGGTGTGTCTTGAGCCCGTTATTGATACAATAATCTTAAGAACTCTTAAGAATCACAAGTTTGGTGTTGTCTTGCTTCATCATAGCATAGTCGAATTCAAATCTTAATACAAGTTGCCGATAAAAAAAAAAATAGATACATACTTTTATTTTTCATGGTTTGTGGTTCGTACGATGACGTTTGTATGATTAAATGTGAGTGGTTGAATTGAAAAAGAAATAATGGTACCTAAATTTCATGTGTTGATTACCAATAACTATACTTAACTTTCCAAATGGTTTGAAATTTGTTACTAATTTTTTCCTCATTCTCTGTATTGGGAACTGTACATTTCATTTTGGAACCCTATAGGAAATGCACTAACAAAAATTCCATTTTAGCATATATTGTTTTTTGTTCTAATTTAATTCAAAAAATATCAAGGCGTTGTTTAATTCAGTCTCTAAGTATCGCAAAATATTATCTTTTGTGATCCAATTTGGTAAAGACATTTGAAGTATTATTTCATGGATTATTATTGATAAAATGTTAGTTTTTAACGATCGTGATTATGGTATTAGGGATATCAATGTAGTAGGTTTTCCTCGCTCAACCCAATCATGTCTCCTTTTTCCAAACTGGTTATGAACCCAATATTTTATTTATTTTTCCCTACCACGTCTTGACTCCGACTTGGTACATAGAATTTATGTTTCGCAAATCCCGTTCTTAGATGCATTTACGTATTTTTGCGTTCTTAGATGCATTTATGTATATTTTTAAATGGTAAATTGCAAAAAGTAGTTGTGAACTATTTAATTTTGTAAAAAATGATTGTGAACTTTTT
The DNA here is from genome assembly GCA_036897365.1 of Geranium brycei. Taxonomy (NCBI): domain Eukaryota; kingdom Viridiplantae; phylum Streptophyta; class Magnoliopsida; order Geraniales; family Geraniaceae; genus Geranium; species Geranium brycei. Next base: position 5,978 of record JAYMTP010001938.1, read on the forward strand.
TTATTGCAAAAAAATGGCCGTGAACTTTTCATTTTTTTTAGTTTTGTATAAAAATGATGAAACTAATCCTGAACTTTTAAAAAAACTACGATATTTTTTTCAACTCGAACTCACATGTATATATTACTCTTCTCCAATTGCCGAATTGATCTGACTCCCTCTTTTTTTTTCCTCGTGTTATTAAGCCATGGGCGGTGATACTTGGTTGAAGAAGAGGTAAACCGAGGGATCATGTTTAAATAATTTTACATGTTTTGCAAAAAAAATTGGCAAGTTTACAACCATTTTTTTGTTGTTGCATATATTGAATAATTTATAGTTACTTTTCTCTTTTTGAAATTAAATATATGTTAAAATAATATTTGTTTATACATTATCTCCACCTTTAACTCTAAGAAGTTCTCATTCCAATTCACAAAATTAAGTCAAGGACATCGGAATTTCTTTGAATTCAAAGTATTCTTGTAAATCTTTATATATCGTAGAGAAAAATATGTCCCCACTAACAAAAAAAAACAAGTGGAACGAAAACGAGGTTGAAATTGGGACCATAAGAGAATTGCAGATGACACCAAAATGTAAGATCCATGCATGTATGTACCTACGGACAAACCGAAGTTCAACATCAACACTACTATTGTCCTATTTGCATGTCAGTTTTCACTATCTCATAAATGTGTATGTAATTATGAATAATATTACCGGTTGAAATGAAGTTACAGATGTGGTTGATTTTAACTTTTATATGGGTGGTGTTGTTTTTTGTGAATAAAACGACCCATAACATTATTTATCAAGATCGTTATCTTGACGGGTTAGACTCGCTATTTCGTGAGCAGTCGAGTTGCCAGATTGACCAATAAAATTAACAGAAAAACTCACACGAGACTCACGACAAACAAAGATGATGAAACCTATCGGAGACCGTTACAGAATTTGGGAGTGTATTAGATGGATCAAGGACTGACAATCCGCCTCAATAACCACAGATCCCAAACTCGGATCAGCAGCCCGGTGTTGTTAATTTATTGATTTTAACATAATTATATTTTTAAATTTCATATTTGTGATCACTAAATATGTTATCTCAATCATGTGATTAATGGTATTTGATATCATTTTAAATTATGATATTATTAAAAATAATTTTGTGGTGAAAATTATGAACATATGTTAATTATTGAATTGATAGATTAGATTATTATAATTATTAAATTGATGAAATGATCAAAATAACAGATAATTTAGCAGAGTCAGCAATCAACGTTACAATTGTGTGTGCTTGTACAGTTCGCATAATGGCAATCTTCTATGATTTATAGCCAAGTACATCCTTATTTATCATTAGCAATACATTTCAATGTTATTTATTTTATCAATACATTATTTTAAAATGATTCTTACTTAGCATCATAAAAGTTGGTTTTCAACTAAATAATCTTGTCATGATATAATGGTAATCAAATCTTTTGTATTTGTATCATATTTGAAAAACATTCTTTATGTGAATACTAGATTGTAAATTATATATCCTTTTTATAAGGGAAATAGTAAGTTTAGGTAATATATTAATGTTTTTGGATTAAGTTACCTATACATAAATTACAATTTATTTTGTCAAAATGAGATGCTCCCAGTAATGTTGTAAAAAACTTTTAGCACAAATTAGAGGATTAGATTATAGGCTCATTAATTAATATTATGCATTAAGGTTTTCTTATTATATAGGTATTATAGTTTTCTATTTAGTTTGGTTTGGATCCTATATAAAAAATATCAAGAATAATAATATCAAAGTAAACATAGAGAATTATTTCAAAAATTAATTAGGAAGTAATGAAAAATAAATTAAAGCAAATGATTAATAAAAAGTTATAGAGGGATGACTCATGTCTTTGGTTTGAATTTTATGAGTATAAATTAGGGAAAATGTCACTTACCTCTCTCGTAGTAAACTTGATTTTCACTTACCTCCCTCGTTTCATGAATACGTTCTGACAGGTTCCCGAAGTATACGACACTTAGACCCAACGACGTTACTTTTTTAAAAATTCTGTTAACTTTTTTTGAAAATGACGAAAATGTCCTTATATTTAAAAAATTAAAAATCACTTAAAAATTATTTTTTCAAACCTTTTTTAAAAATATCTTATTCTATAAAATCAATAATAAAAAACTGATTTTAGGATTTAAAATTATTATTTAAAAAAACAAAAAAATTATAAAACATAAAAAACGATGTTTAACCAAAAACTAACACTGTTGAGCCTCAGTGAGAAATTCGTATATTTCAGGGACCCGTCAGAACGTATTCGTGAAACGAGAAAGGTAAGTTAAAATCAAATATACTATGAAAGATGTAAGTGACATTTTCCCTTGTTGGTGTAAAAATATCCATTATATTACTGAAATTGATTATTTATGGAAAAAAAACGATTTTGTTCCTTGTAAAATTCTTTACCCTTAGTCAACGGTTAAGATTGATCTCATCTGAATCTAACGGTCAGCTTCGCCACCTGTCCCTTAGTGAAGACGAGAAGATCAAAGAGTAGTTGATGTTTGTTGGCTCCTCTTGCAGAATAAAAAGACCATTTTGCCCCTCCCGTCTCTTCCCACACTCGCCAAGCTCACAAGACCAAAACATTTCTCTCTCTCTCTCTCTCTCTCTGCGACATTTCATCGAACTCTTCGCGTGCACCAAACCAGCCTCAGCCATGGCTTCTTCTTCTCCGTCTCTCACCCTCTCCCAAGCTCTCCTCTCTCTCGGCGTCGTCTCGGTCTCCGATCACGCGTCCCTCTCCGGCCGCAGAATCGCCGCCGTCGCCTCGAAATCGAGGCCCGGCCGCCTCTCCTCCGCCGCCGGACGGCGGATCTCGGCGATCCGAGCCTCTGCGGCGGTGGAGACGCTCGACAGCACCACCGAGACCTCTCTGGTTGATAAGTCCGTCAACACGATCCGGTTCCTGGCGATCGATGCGGTGGAGAAGGCCAACTCCGGCCACCCGGGCCTGCCCATGGGCTGCGCTCCGATGGGGCATGTCCTCTACGACGAGGTCATGAGGTACAACCCCAAGAACCCGTACTGGTTCAACCGCGATCGCTTCGTTTTGTCCGCCGGTCACGGGTGTATGCTCCAGTACGCTCTGCTCCACCTCGCCGGCTACGACAGTGTCAAGGTGATCGATCGATTTCTAAATTTGTGATGATTTCTGGTTTTTTTTTTGAATTTTTTTGGGTTATGCATGATTTCAGTATTGGATCTATTGGTTTTTGTTGATTGAGGTTGATGATCGATCTGGGAATTTCTGTTTCTGAAGAATTTTTGCATTTTGATTTTTGGTAGTGGTAGTGGTAGGTAGAGAGATTTTAGATTGGAAAATTGTTTTGTTTCATTATAATCACATGTTTGATCTGATGTAGCTCTCAGTGTCTCTGTCTGTGGTGGATTTGATCATACCCCATATTTTTGTCTGCTGTGGTTTAGTGTCACTTTCTGATTCAAGCTATCTTAAGGCTCAGAACATACCTATTGTTGATCTCTTATTGATTTTTACATATTGCTGTTGTGTTTAAATGTCTCTATTACCAGAATTTATGGACATAAGACCAAATATATGTATGCATGTATCTTTACATGCTTGTTCTCTTAATGATTTATTATGGGCATTATTTTTATGAGTATATGTCTTGGCTGAATTAATAGGAAGAGGATTTGAAGAGTTTCCGTCAATGGGGAAGCAAAACACCGGGACACCCCGAGAACTTTGAGACACCTGGTGTTGAAGTTACTACTGGTTAGATTCTGGTCTTGGAAGTTTTATCCTTCGGATATATGTGTTTCTGTTGCGACTTCAGTTATGTTGGGTTATATTAAAGCTTAATGGCTTATTGCTGCCTTCAATTTGTATCATGCAGGTCCCCTTGGACAGGGTGTGGCTAATGCCGTCGGCTTAGCCCTTGCTGAGAAGCATTTGGCTGGCCGTTACAACAAGCCAGATGCCGAGATCGTCGACCACTACACGTAAGTAGTTAGCAACTGTTATGTACTTGTCTTATTGTTTCATTATGTATGGATTTGAATGGTATCCTGTCTTGTTTGTCTTAATGTTTTTAATATATGCTTTCTGTAGATATTGTATTCTTGGAGATGGTTGCCAGATGGAGGGGATTGCAAATGAAGCTTGTTCACTTGCTGGACATTGGGGACTCGGAAAGTTGATTGCTTTCTATGATGACAATCACATTTCAATTGATGGCGACACAGAAATCGCATTCACTGAGGATGTCGCTACACGTTTCGAAGGTCTTGGATGGCATGTCATCTGGGTGAAGAACGGAAACAATGGATATGATGAAATCCGGGCTGCCATTAAGGAGGCAAAGGCTGTCACAGACAAGCCTACCTTGATCAAGGTTAGATATTTCCTGCTTAAGTAACACTTGATTTGTACTGAAATGCTTAGGTTGAAAGTCTGCTCCAGCTTCACCCATGTTTAATTATTTAAAGCTATTTTATCATCGACGTTTTGACATGAAGAGGCAGTGATATTTATTAATAATGGTTCAACGTCTTTGGGCACCTAAAAATATCCTAGCTTTTTTTCTGCTTGGATTCTCATAAGAGACCTGCCACATGGCGATATAAGTAGACGTTTTAAGTTATGTGTTTTACTTAACCTATATTATTCTTGTATTTTTTTCATCTGAATCTTAATGTATTTTCTTTACATTTTATCTACACAGGTGACCACAACAATTGGATTTGGCTCTCCGAACAAGGCCAACTCATACAGTGTTCACGGGAGTGCACTGGGTGCCAAGGAAGTGGACGCCACTAGGAAGAACCTTGAATGGGCACACGAGCCTTTCCATGTTCCAGAGGATGTCAAAAAGTAAGAATTCAGATAAAAGTTTATACATTTTCTGTTAGCTCTGATTCGATATTGATTGATTTGCTTGACATTCTTTTCAGGCACTGGAGCCGCCATACCTCAGAGGGTCATGCCCTTGAAGCTGAATGGAATGCCAAGTTTGCGGCATATGAGAAGAAGTACGCTGAGGAAGCTGCAGAGTTGAAGTCTATTATCAAGGGTGAACTACCTGCTGGTTGGGAGAAAGCACTTCCAGTGAGTACATTTTACTACCCGTTTGGTCTTATTTTGATTTTAGACGCCCCATTTAGGCATCAACTTCCTCAGATATTTAAATACAAATATGCTTGTTGAGCACGGGTTTAGATGATTGCATTTTTCTGAATTATGAACATCTAACTTGAACGGTCTCAAATTGGTTAATCCAGTTATTAGTTAATAAGAAGCCATAATTACTGCATGAAGAAGTTGACGTTGTGTTGCATATTTTCAGGTTTACACCACGGAAAGCCCAGCTGATGCTACCAGAAACCTATCGCAGCAATGCCTTAATGCGCTTGCAACAGCTCTTCCCGGTCTTCTTGGTGGAAGCGCTGACCTTGCCTCTTCCAACATGACCTTGATGAAAATGTTTGGGAACTTCCAAAAGGACACCCCAGCTGAGCGCAATGTTAGATTTGGCGTTAGAGAGCACGGAATGGGAGCCATCTGCAATGGAATTGCCCTTCACAGCCCTGGCCTCATCCCCTACTGCGCAACCTTCTTTGTTTTCACCGACTACATGAGGGCCGCCATGAGGATATCCGCCTTGTCAGAAGCTGGAGTCATCTATGTGATGACCCATGATTCAATTGGGCTCGGAGAAGACGGGCCAACTCATCAGCCAATCGAGCACTTGGCAAGTTTCCGTGCAATGCCCAACATTCTGATGCTCCGCCCAGCTGACGGAACCGAGACTGCTGGCGCGTACAAGGTCGCTGTCCAGAACAGGAAGAGACCATCCGTCCTTGCACTCTCTCGCCAAAAGCTGAAACAGCTGCCCGGAACCTCCATTGAAGGAGTTGAAAAGGGCGGCTACACTATTTCAGACAACTCTACCGGTAACAAGCCAGACGTCATTTTGATCGGAACAGGATCCGAACTAGAAATTGCTGAAGCTGCTGGCGAGAAGCTCAGGAAGGAAGGAAAGGCCGTAAGAGTTGTCTCCTTCATTTCCTGGGAGCTTTTCGATGATCAGTCAGATTCCTACAAGGAAAGTGTCTTGCCGAAGGACGTAACAGCGAGAGTCAGCATTGAGGCCGGAACAACATTTGGGTGGGAAAAGATTGTTGGAAGCAAAGGGAAAGCAATCGGGATCAACAGTTTCGGGGCAAGTGCACCAGCAGACAAAATCTACAAAGAATTTGGCATCACCGAGGAGGCGGTTATCGCTGCAGCGAAAGAACTCTGCTAGAGACAGTGTTCGTAGCTAAAAACACATCACTCTCCTTTTTGTTTTAATAAAACGGTGGATCAAGTTTGCTGCCATATGGTGCTCTCAGGAATCCTCATTCATGAAGATAGTGTAGAAGAGAGAGAGAGATTAGGGCTTGTGGGTGTTATTGAGTTTGTAACAACTCTTGAACTTGTGTCTTAGCTTGCTTGATTTCATTGAAATTCAGGAACCCTTTTTTTGGAAGTTGAATGTTATGCAGTTTATAATTAATTACCTGCTTGATTGGTCAATAGAGTTGCATGTTGATGAATGAATTCTTGGTGAAGAAGAGACTGCATATGCTATCTGTTTTTTATTCTGATTTTCACATTTCTCAGTTTTTGTTGATGAATTGATTGGTAATTGAATCAGATATGTATCCTCCAATGGATTGGATTGGAATGGATAGTGGGTCTTTCTTCACCTACCAAAGCAAACTATGGAGGAAGGGTTGGTGAGGATCGAAAAGGGTCATAAATATTAGGCAGTGTCCCCCCAGAAGAAGAAAAGATATGTTTCTGGGCATGTGTTGAGGATAGGGACCTACCAAGTGGTAGGAGAAGACACAAGTTCTTGAAGGTAGATTTAGCCTGTGTTGTGTTGTGGTGGTTGTTTATGTCTCCTACAACCAAAAGTTCCTTTACAATTAATTTTCTTTGGAAGAATGGATGGTTAAGATTGGCAGATGAACAGAACAATATACTCTTTTAGTCATAGTTATTTTTATACAGTTTTGTATCCCAAATTATAGCTCACTATCAGTTTACATACTTGATTAAAAATTTATCTTTTGTGGTGCCATAACTTTTTTTTAATCATTTAGCCAAATAAGTTTTGCCAGCAGAAAAAATGTCAGTTCATATGTATTGATGTGTAAGCTGATGGCTACAATCATGTAAGAGATCTTAACTAAATAAAAGCCTATGTTGATTAAAATGAAAAGGTTGCAAGAATTATAAGTGTTCCAGCGCCTGTACAACAAGTCCAACATTTAACAAATCGCCCAAATTTAATTAGTTAAAATATTTGGCCTGAACTCAAATAAAATTTGAACTACAAGTTAAGCCCGCTTAATGAACAAGTTAAATTTTAAATTTGTAAATCAGTTCGCTTTATATTTGATTAATTGTAATTACATAATATATTTTAATTTTAATTTTAATAAATATTTGTAGTAAAAATTATGCAGTCAAAACTGAGTGACTAGAATTGGGTTCCCAATTTATTTTTCAGAATGCACAAGAAAATAAATATAAAAATAAAACAATTCCCTATTTTCTATTGAAATGTGATCTTCCTCCAAATTGTGTTCAATATGTAACATTTGATCCATGATGAAGTATAAATGTTTATCAAAGAACTAGACAACCCAAAACTACACAAGCAAAAAACAGGAGCATTTCATTTTCAAGAAATTTCAATGCATAAAAATTTACAAGATAGCCCCATTCCTTGAGTTTCATAATGAAAATAAGGTATTCATGGGACCCAAACCGAACAATCACCCAACAATCAAGAGTTCGAGTCTTGTTCAGGATGTCGGTCATAGGCTATTTAAAGAGCACATCCTTAATCAGTCCCCGAAGAGGGCGACCCCTATTGTGAAATAGCCATGAATATAAGAAAAGGGTTTTTTCAGATGCAAGACCCAACCGAAGAAATACATTTCACAAAGCATCGATTTTTCCACCCATCATCTATATCAGAACTAGTTAAACTTCTTAATTGGACAAGAGATGAACAAAGATCACTATGCAACCATTACCCATATCCATGTCTTGAAAAGACCAATCTGAGCCTTGAGTGCATAATTCTTAAGCAAGTCGTTACATACTTCCAACACGTTTATCATAATATAGTCTAAATGCACGAAAACTCCAGAACAATCCAACTGAATTCATAGAAAAAGGAAAGTCGAGCTCTACCAACTCATGACAACATTTGAGGATCACAGACAATTACCATCGAAAGATAGTCCATGTAGTGTAGAGGGATCAATCTCTTCTGAGATCCATGTACTCCCGGCGAATACCTTCAGCATTTAAGACGACAATTTCCAGCTTATCTCCCTGCAGAACATCCATGACAGGTTACAAAAAGGAGCATGTGAACCTTAACGAAAAAGAACCTACATTTGGTTCATTGTTTTCATCACAGTACAACACGAACAACTATGCAAAGTCATTGCATTTGTTCACGTATCTTTATAATAATAATTAATAATTTTCCAACAGCATCACTATTATGCTTTTACCTATTTCACTAAGGATGCCTAGGGTTCCTGGGCATGGAGCCAAGGAGAATTTGAAATCAAAGCAGAACGTGGCAAGGCTCAGGCTACAGTATATTTTACAATGTACAAACAAAATCCTATTTTCAAAAGCTCTTTACAATGTACAAACAAAATCCTAGCTCTCCGCTAGAAATCAGAAATACCATGAATTAAGGCATAGAAAAAGGTTTTGATTTAAATTATGAAAGGAACAGAAAGTATGGGATTTCACAAAGAACTCACTGTATATATATCCCTCTCAGTTGCAGATGCAAAAACAGTCTTGACCAAGTCAATTGCTTCCGATTCTGAAAGCGGAGTAACAGCATCCTGCACAGGTTATAACACGGGATTCAAAATCAGCAGGAAAGACAATAATGTGGTCTGATCCAAAATGTGTGTGCAGAGTGAAGGGCCCACCACAGCAGGGAGTAAGAGCGGGCTGGGAGACTTCAGTTGGTTATCCAGAAAAGGCATGATGAGCGTGGAGCCAGATCCCTGGGAGCTATACCCAACCCTCTCATAGGAACCAACAGCATCATATGTAAAGACACAACCCTTTCCTGCAAAATAGCAGACAAGTATCAATAACCTCTACCAAAACAAAATGGGACAGTAACAGATTTGAGGTTCCAAACAAATTACCTTCACTATCAAGGCCACCTAAGACGTTGAACGCATAATAAGGAAAGAAACGTTTATAGTATAAGGTATTGGAGAGCAGTTGAGCCATGGCAGGGCAACTCATTTGTTTGTTGTGCTGATGCTGATAAATCTGTGTCAAGCAAGAGATGAAGATACCATATCAGCTTGAGTATAAATCTTAATTTTAATCTAGACAGTGCCGGTAAATTGCCTGCTACAGAATTCTCACAACTGAGTACCAGCAGCATTGGTTTCAAAAGAAACTCATCACAGGACACTTCCACTAAAATAAAATCCCAGCTACAAATTATTATAAATTCACACAATAAAGACACGCAACATATCTGTAACCACAACATGTCGGAAATACACGTGTGTTCAGTATGGCTTACAAGTTACAAGTTAACAATCTAACAACAGCATCTTAGACATACATTTCAATTTAAGAAAAAAAATTAAGGATATTTGATAGATCATAAATCAATTTTATGTGGCAATTAAAACAGTGGACAAACTCAAAAGCATAGCTATCATGCCGGTTTTTACGCCAATAGTTCAATAGGTAGTTCATCATTATGGGGTTAGCGGACGAGTAATAATTATCCTGCTTATCCCAACACGACATATTTGTGAATTTCTTTTCTAGAGAAAATTAAAACAAATGGTTTGTTCAGAATTGTACCAAGTGCCTAGCAGACAAGTGCTTTTGCAATGCCTTGACATCAGCCTGGAATCCAGAAGAAGCCATTACAGCTTTGTCTGCCCTGCAGATCCCACAGGAGGCATAGAATATGAATTAATCAAACTTAGATTCCACAAATTTCTATAGCTCACATTTGAGATAAAAACAAAGTGCAGACACAAACCACCCATGTTGTGAAAGACATGGGAATGCTGTACAAAAGGAAGAGTGGGGGTAGACTGTAGCATTGTTAAATGTATCATACACACCGGCATCAAATAAACTAGTTTGCTGTCATGCGCTAAGAGTGGAAAATTGATGGAATTGCTGCTGTCCATAATCAATTATTGCGATTATGGCTGATCAAGAAATATACATATTGAGATTACGGACTAAGTTCAATTTCACCCAAATTCCATTTCTTTGCTACCACAATCACATGCACTATTGTTCAACAATTAAATTGACCCGGCATCTAGAGCACAAAATACATCATTTTTGAAAGAGCCACATTAAGTTGTTGGATGCATCATTATCAGGTAAATTATGCTCGTTTTCATAAAATCCTAAGAAACACGTGTCCAAGCACACCATCTAGCTACAAATCCCCCATAAGACTGATGAAAGGACAATTGCTATTGAGCCTAATCAAGTTACCAAGATTTTAACACTGCCAAGGAAATTAATATAACCTACAAAACAAAATTTAAAATATCAAATTTCACGCAGCTTACAAAACCCCAGTCCACCCCCCTAAATTGTCAGTCAAAAAATTAATTTTTTTTAGGTTTACTAGCTCAAGACATCGAGTAAGAGCAAACCCAATTTCAGATTAGACACAAATGAAACATAATCGATGGACAATTAAAAAACCCCCAAACATTCAACACAAATCAGTCCAAAAGAGAGCTCACAATTTGCAGATTTTGGAGTATTCTCGGGTGAGGATGTTGTAACCGGTCGACATGCGAGTATCAGCAGCAATCACGCAGTAATTGGCTCCAGCAATCGCCACACAAGATCTTCGCCACACAAGAGAAACCCATCAGAATCGGAAGAAAAAAAACCCTAAAAAGCAAGGAAAGAGAAGGAGAAGATCGAGTACCCTCCATTGTTGTCGTATGGAGACCAGTTAGCGTGTTGCTTGGTCATGGTGATTGATTGGTTATGAGAGAAGGAAGAGAAATCGAGAGCTAGGGCGTGAAGAGGAGGAGCAAAATGTGAAAGAGCTCTCTGTCTCGAACTGGCTTTTTATTCTTCTTTGTTACAGATCTCCCTCTCCTTGGCTTTGCCATCAAGAAACCAGAGCAAACGGTGTCGTATGGGGTTAGGGCCGTGTTTGGTACTCGATTATAGCCTTATACTCGTTTCCAAACGTAGCTGTGAATTGCATACAGTTCACTAAACACCTAAACATAACTAATTAAAGTTATCTTGAAAAAAAAATATAGTTTTTTTTTGGACCCGTTATCAATCACTCACACAAGATGAAGTGGAGCAGGGCCTTTAGTGAATGTGATTGTCAAAGGGTAGTCAATTGCATTAAACAACGCTCAATTTAGGAGAGTCGATTTGAAAGTATTATCCTTGATTGCATATCGCTATGCGAATCGGCGACTCATCTTGTCATTATTCATCATGTCAAACGTTCTTATAACTCAGCAACTCATATGCTTGCTAAATATGCTCTTTGTAACCCAGATTGAGACTTCGAGGGGGTGTCCTCCCCTGGAAGATTGACGTTGTCATAAGGCAAGAGACCATTTTGAGTGCTTAATAGATTTGATATTTTCATAAAAAAAACTTTACCTTTTTTGTTATTCTAACTTATTTGTTTTCCAAATATGTTAATCTCATTAAAAGTGTGTAAAAGTCAATTATCTCCCTCTCCAGCGCATATCTCTTTCCTTTATATCTTCACTTCGATAAGAATGATCTTGCGGTCGTGTTCATCGAGAGGTTACTCTTCCTCCTCGACCCAAAGCTCGTCTGAATCAATTCCCCCGCCGCACCATAATACATAATAGTTTATCTTCTGGGTGAAAACTTGAATTAAAACAATAGAAATATAAAGTGTTCATACAATTTGTGTTGCACGAACCAACTTGTATCAGTTTTTTGATCGCCTAAATCGTCATGTAGGGTACAGAGAAAAAAAAGGGTGTCACTGGAGATAAGAAGTCTTGTTGGAGATCAACCCACTTTCCCAATCACATAAATTTATAAATTGAATAAAATTGTTGGGGTATGATTCTTATTTTCCGTGCTTTTAATGATAGATTTTAACAATATTAACATATTTTGCAAAAAATAAGTTAGGGTATCAAGAAAATGAAATTTTTAGTTAGATAAGTAAACTGAAAATAGACTATAGTTAGTTATTTAGTTAAGTTTACAAGCCCAATCGAGGTTGTTAGACAAAAGTCGAAAAATGGTTGAGTTAATATGTGTATACTTGTGATTGTGTCAATTTGAGCTAAATTTTTGGAATGTTTAGGCTCAACCTTGAATATGTAAAATACGTTTACATACTCTGGGATATGAGATCTTTCAAACGGTATATCACAAGCTTTAAACATGCAAGAGCTAAATGAGAAATTGAACCTCAAAAATGACCACTCGAAATTGTGTTGTTGAGAAAATGAGTTGACAATCATAAGTGCTTTCTCATAAATATTGCACTTTTACCGTGCATCGACGAAACCCAACTCCATCTCAATCAACCGTCCCACACTAGTTTTCAGGTCAAGTAATATATGATATATTTGTTCTTATTGAATTGCATTGTCATATCAATAAAGAGAAACATTGTTTTCAATATGTTTGCATGATTCGACTAGTCTCTATTATCGTATGAATGAATGTATGTTCAAACTTTTCGATTTACGTTTATGGACTAGTCCTGCATCTGGCAGAGGTATCGTAGTACTGCATTCTGACTGTTGGAATTTGTATGTGGAGGTCTCAATAGTCAAATACGAATTTTTAATCGTGTGCCACCAACTTGGTGAGATTTCTTACTCGTTCTTATGACTGGGGTTGGAGCCAAGATGTTTAATCTGGAGATAGTATGTGTCTCTAATTATATTTAGAGAGAACTCGTCGTCTTATTATATTGGTAATGGAGAATAAGTGGTCTCGAGAATCCTGTGATTTTTTTTCATCTTTCACATTGAGGAGGTTTTTTCACCCTGAAATTTGTGCGCGTTATTCATGTTCTTATTTGTTATATTTATATCTTTTTATCAACAAAGTAATTTTTATTGAAAAGGCAAACCCAAACAGGGAGCCGAAGAGACATTGCACTCATGTGAGTACCGGCCTTGGGGGAAATATATAACGAAATCCCCAACTGTTATGAGGGAACCCGATTTTAACGAGTAGGGGGAGGGACCGAGTCAGCGAGGGTTCGCCCCGGACCCTTGCTGACCAGGTTTCAACTATTGTTACGAGGTCCCCGACCCTAACGAGGGGGTCGGGTTTCATACTATACCCTATAAGTGAACCCTATTGGGGGGAGGTGTAACGAGGGGGTCGGGTTCCATACTATACCTTACTAATGAATCCTGTTGGGTAAGAGGTGTAACGAGGGGGTCAAGTTCTATACTATGTTAAGTGAACACCGTCCTTCTACCAGTTCACAATCAGGTTCTACCGGTTCGGACAATTTATATTTCTACATCGGTTTGTATTTGATTTCTCCTATATATAATCGAAGAGGACAAAACGACATCACTAGAGAGATGATATCTCGTCAAAGTCCTAAGGCACTTTCTCAATGATATAAATTTATAAATTGAATAAAATGCGAGACTAAGAATCTAAGATTGCTATTTTACATGATTTTAATGGTAGATTTAACTTGCTATTTTACATGATTTTAATGGTAGATTTAATAGTGTTGACATATTTTGACCAGTGTTCGCTTCACCAACTAGTTAAACACTTGAACTTGGGTCCAATGGACATGAGTTCGAGTCTTATGCGGTATTTATTCCACCTTTATCTCTCAACTTCTATTTAGCCTCTTAAGATGGTGAGTTAAGTGGCATCATCAGACTTCCTTTATTCCTTCTACATAAAAGTTTATCTTGAGCCCACTTATGATAAAAAAATGTTGACATATTTTGGAAAAAATAACTTAGGGTACTGATAAAGAGAAAATTTGAAAAATACTAACAAAACATTTTAAAATTTTGACGGAGTTTATTAAAGTAAGTTAGGGCACCATAAAGACCAAAACATAGTTAGATATATTCAAGTGAAAATCAACTGTATTTTTGTATAGTAAACTGATATTTTCCCTTTATATTGTAAGAAAAGTTTGTAGGTGGGTGCTTCTCCTAATTGACCAGTTAGTCATATATATGCTCTCATCAATTATCGGGTTATGTAATAAAAATACAATTCATTTTAGGGATGACAAAACACCACATATTTTATGGGCTTTTCTCGCCATTGCTTTAATTTGATCAAGCCGGAGAAATTTGAAATGTTTAGTTGAATTTTAGCTTGGAGTACTTGCTTCGTATTTGGTATACTAAACCAAGTTATAAAATATTCGTAAGTGTGTTTCATGGAGAATATTGGAGAGCAGATATTCTCACTTACCTGACCGGGTTCAGGGTTCCAAAATAATTTGGTTTAGGATTAGGTAGGGCGGAGAGGTGAAAATCCGTTCCTTTGTTATTCACATCTTCTTTCTTCATATATTTTTTTGAGTGTACAAAATCAAATCAGTTCATTTTTAATCAATTTCGTTGTTACCAATTCTGTTAAGTTTTATATGAAAAGACAAAAATACTCCTACTTTTTTCAGAAATTTAACAATATACCTGTAGGATGCACTCCGTTAGAAACTACTATTCAAATAGGAAAGTATGAACAAATAACAACCATTGGATCAAAACTCATCAATGACTCTCATAAATAACTAATTTCAGCTGAAAATTAATTCAATAAAAGTCAAAAAGGACATATTAGTAATTGTGCCCTCCACTCCTCCTCCTTTAGTGATGCTTCCGTCAGTTGTGTGTGCTCCTCTATTGACACCTCCATGACTACTCCTCCTTCAACGATGCTCCTCCGTTGTCTCTCTTTCCGGCGATCTGTGTCCGTCGCAATCTCAATTCCTCTCCTCCTCTACTCGTCTTCACCGATCTGGTCTGATCTCGCAGCGTGGAGCGGCGATTTGGTGCGGTGGTTCAAAAATGGTGGGAGGAGCTGAGAAGAGAAGCTCCTTTCAGGTTTGTTTTGCTGGAATTTCTTGTTTTGATGACTCGAATATGCTTGGAGATCGCTTTGTCTGATTTGATTATTGTGTTATTTGGTCTTGTAACAAGACGTGTACTGAATTTGTGTACAAAATTGAGGATTGTATAATCGCTCTCTATCTTTCTCTTTCGTTGATTATCACCTGTGGACGAGATTTGATTTCGCTTTCCAGGTCAGTCTTGGCTTTGCTTCTCTGTTTCTCCATTTTCTTATTCGAGTTCGATTTTTATTTGATTTTTGTACTCATTGTTGTATGAATTTAGTTTCTTGAATTGATGATAAACTTGATTAAATTCGTATTTGTGTACGTATATTATAATGTGTAGTTTGAATTCTTTGTTCAAGTGCGGTGTTTTGGGGAATTTTCCCTCATTTATTGCGATCATGCTGATTTCAAGTATATATTTGTTAGAAGTATCAACTTAACACTACT
>JAYMTP010001939.1:0-21625 GCA_036897365.1 Geranium brycei
AACTAGCCGATTATATAAAATTGTCAGGTACTCTAAAAATTTCATCTCAACCCAATTTTTAAAACACTCACGGCTCACAAATGCATACGTTGAAAGAAAACAATGGCATTAGTGATTCAATATAATGCAACAAAGAATAAAATGTAACAAATTGTCTGGGTGGTGTAGTTGGTTATCAGGTTAGTCTCACACACTAAAGGTCTCCAGTTTGAACTTGGGCTCAAACATGAATCAAATTTTATTTTTGATGTCCTTATGCATAGTCCTAACCAAATTAGTGACCTGCTGAACCTGATCCTCGCTGGTGCACGCCGACAGCAGAACCTTGGCCGTCCCTCCGTCGGGGTAGCAACCGGCGTCGACCATCTCCTCAAACACCTCCAAGCACTTGATGTACATCTTCTTCCTCGCGTAGCCGCCCATCCTGCTCGTCCAGGTCACCACGTCGGCCCTCAGGCCCTTCCCCCCCAACGCCCCGAACGCCTCCTCCATCTTCTCCAGCAGCCCCGCCTTCCCGTACACGTTGATCAGTATGTTGTGCGTGCTGATGTCCGGCCTCTCCATCCCCTCCAACACCTCCTCCATCTTCTCGAGCCGCCCCATCTTCCCGTACAGGTTCCCCATGCTGTTGAGCACGAATGTGTCTGGTTCGAGCCCCGACTCCTGCATCTGCCTCACTACATCCTCGCATTTAGCTATGTTCCCCGACTTGGAGTATGCCGACAGAAGCAGCATGTGGGATTTCATCGTTGGCGTTATCCCCAGTCGCTTCATTTCCTCAAAAACCGCTCGTGCATCTGAAATTAACACGACAACATCGAAATATAGAATTTTTCAGTACAAGTAGAAGATCCATGTGGACTGTAGTTAGGGAAAACTGCAAAAACTCTTCTTACGCTATTACAGTTTCGCATATAGTCTCCTTACGCTATTTTTATTACAAAAACACTCTGTTAACTTTTGCACTGTTAGTATAAATCCGTTAAAAGAGACGAAAATCTCAAAATTCTGAAATTAACCTTCATCGTTTTTGCAAAACTCTCTATGTATGTACTAATTGCAGTGTAATATAGGGAGAGTTTTTGCAATTATCTAAACTAAGTGGTGAAGGGTAATTTTGAGTTTTTTCCGCTTGTAACAGATTTATACTAACGAAGACTGTCTGCAAAACTGTAACAATATAAGAAATGTTTTTGCAATTTTCCCTCGTAATTATGTACCCTCGTGGAGGCCAGCTCTTCCGTATGCATCTACCATGATGTTGTAGGAAGCTCTGTCAGGCTCGCACCCCATGTGATACATTAGGGAGAATATTTCTGCTGCTCCATAAGGAAATCCCGCGCGACTGTAAGCTTCCATGAGTGCATTATAAGCATAGACATCGGGCTCGTGTCCGGCTTCTTGCAGCTGCTCGAATATTTCTTCCGCTTTCTCGCACAGTCCCTCCCTTGCAAATGCATTCACCAGAGCGGTGTATGTGCAGATGTTTGGCTTACACTTTTGACTTTTCATTTCATTGAACATCTTTAAGGCCATATACGATTTGCTTGCCTGCATCCCGTGTGTTTGTCTTAAGTCAGCCTTGAATCCTATAACCTAAACTCAGTATCCAACATATATATTCAGAAATTAAACCGAACCAACCTTTCCATATAAGTTTATTATTGTTGTGTAAGTGTCGGTAGATGGTTCACAGTTGTCTCTCTTCATCCTCTGGAAGATCTCCAACGCTTTCTGCGAGTTTCCTCCCTTCATTAACCCCTCAATATATGCATTATACGCAGCTGCGCCTGCATGAGAATCAACAATCCTTGTACATGAATTCACATCAACACTCATTGTTCATGTAAGTGAAAATAGCACAGAAGAGAGGCGTAACATACTTGGAGGAAGGCCATATTTCCTCATCTCAGCAAAGACGGCCTCAGCTTTGTGGAGCAGCCCGGATTTGCAGTAAGCAGTGAGAAGAAGAGCATAAGTGTCCTCGGTAGGGACACATCGCGCCTCGAGAAGGTCTAAATATATAGACTCAGCCTCCTCATGGAGTGACCGCTGCCCATAAGCCTCTATTAGCAAGTTGTAGCATATCACATCCGCCTTGAACGAGCTCCTGTGCAGTATCCATTCACATATCTGTCCAATGCCAATAAGAAAATCAACTGAAAATCATCTCGAGTTCATTTAGTCTAAAATGAAAGAAAGCAAAAAATTGAGTCTCTTGCCAATGCAATTGGACTCCATTGCTTTTTGAGGCGGAGTTGGACAGTAACGTTGATGAGATCGTCCCACGTCGTGTAGGAGGGAGGGAGAGTGTCGAGCGAATCCCAAACTCTGTAAATGTCCATTTCCTTCTGTACAAAGTTGAAGATTTCTTGGGCAATGGGGCTGAGGACTGGGAATATTCCATCTACAAATCCGGATCCGTATTTCCATCCTCGTCCCTTTACAGTGCTACCTGCACATACACATGTGACAATATAAGTAGCTTGTTGTTGTTACTTTTGTATGCTTGAAGATGGCAAGCAATTTTTTTACTTCTCTTCCTGGACAGCTTTTTGTCGTCGAAGTTTCTGAATTTGCCTCGCTTGTCAATGTAAACGCTGTCGCGTTGGCGCTGGCGTTTCTCGAGGGACACTCCAGTGGAATTCTCAGCCCTGCACTTGAAATTAGCACTCCTGCAACTTCTTGGTTCTATGAATATGCATTTCACAGCACATTCAATAGCCGGCCTGGAAAAAAGTAGAGCTTCTGTACTGTTAGAGACTTACATCTAAAGTAACTGAGTGATATATGTGTTTGAACCCACCCAGGGCACTTAACAAGAGTACAGTGCAGTGACATAAATCACAATTGGCTGTGATTCTGTAAAAAAGGTATTATTTCCTTGGAGAACCCATTTCCCAGAACAGTGGTAAATGCAGAAAAAGTGAAGATTTTCAAGGACGAAGAGCAATTAGACTTACATAACTGAAAAGCTATTCACAAACTCAGGTGAGGTTGTGGTGCCTGAAAATGCTTCAACTTGAAATATCTTGTATAAGATAATGTGGAAGATAGCACAGCACAACCATTTCATTTTCAGTAACAGACAAACTAACAAAACTGACTTCTACACCCATCCAACGCACAAATTTTCATCCCTTAGATGGATGGGCCACGTGGGCTGCAGATACTTGCCCATTCTTTTATCTCAAACGCCCATAATTATGGAGTCATGATTTACTTCTCCGTCAAACAAAAGTGCAATTACTCGTTCATATTTTTTACTCGTGTAAGATTAAGATTTACTTGCAACTAATATTGTCTCAAAACACACCATATGGCAATTAATGCCAAAGCTGCTTTGGTATATGAGGCTCACTGTGTAGTGATGTGCAACATTTGATCCGATTGAATAAAAGGAAGCAAAAAGTCTACATTTTCAAGTTTGCTGGAATTAGTAACATAAAACACATTGGAACTCGATTATCCGCTATCATTTATGACATTAAATAAACTCAGAAGCAGATCAATATGAACTCATAGTCTTGCAAATCCAATTCTACACATTGATTGTCCTGTAAATCCATCCAGCTATTGTGTTCGAGTCGAGCCACGCTTCTTCCATCTACAACTTTCCAGGGAAACCTATTCCACTTCCGCCAAATAGTCTTCAATTTCGGCCGGGGTCAGCACTCTGCAACAAACAAATCATGCATGACAAAACAAGCTTTTACACCACTAGAAATCCCCATCATCCGTATTAACCACTACAATAAATAAACGTTTCACTCTAGAAGACTCTTGTAACCATGCAAGAGGGAAAGTTGAGAAAGCTTGCCTGAACTTTTTGTCCGCGCCAATTATCCCAATCTCAATGTTTTTCCCAGAAATCTGTCCTTCAAATCTACACACAGGAAGGTAAGGTATAGAAACTGGTCAGGAGACTTCAAAACTGAAAACACGCATCTACAAAGTAAAATTGCATGCATATGACTAACAAAAAGATTATTGAAAATACAATAACAACCCCTGCAATTTCTTTCTTTTTTACCAACTAACCACCATTTGCAGTACTTAATGTTGTGTCCTAAGATAATATTAATCCAATTAATAAAAAAACCAGTGGGGCTATATTGAAAATTCAAGAAAACCTATGTTTTAACCATAGAAAAGAGTTTTCATAATCTCAATTCCTATCAATGTTACACACACTGCTGATAAAAAAACAATGCTCGGACACCTAACAGAGATTGTATTGTGTATGATAGCCGGTTTAATTGAGTAATACTGCACGGGGGATCATCTTTCCTACACACAGAAGAGTAATGAGTTTCAGTTATTACCCCTCCTTTAGTGTCAGAATAGCTGTATGCACGGCATCATCAAGCTCCATATCATCAGTGTATCTGCAAAGAAAGCGAATATGATCAACTTTGGGGATTATGCAAATAGATAGAGGGAAAATAATAAGAAAATTAAAAATAGAATGAATCAGACCTCTTTTCAAGAAATGTTTTAGCATTTGAGACATTCTTTCCCATAGCCGAAGCTTTCCATGAAAAATAAGAACCAGATGGATCCACCTACAGAGAAAAAAAGAAAGCATGATACCGATACCGTGTACTAGTAGAATTCGCTGCATACTGAACCTGTTTAAGAATAAGCCAGATAACCATTTAAATAATTTTAATCCAATACAATATACGACGCGGAATACCTGGTACAATTGTGGACCGTTGTCATCAAATCCAGCAACCAGCAAAGACACTCCAAAAGGCCTTACACCACTATCATGATATAATAACAAAACATAAACTTCACAGAGCATAGTCGAAGGAAGAGTATTGTTACTGTACTTGACCAAAAGATAAACCAAATGGGACTTTACACACAATATTCTTTTCTGCATGGACTTTCAGCAATAACATATCAAGTGTCTATTGAAAAACAAGAAAAAATGTCCCATTACTCTTGGTTTTGCACATTAGACTAAAAAAGTTGGAATATGACCTCACATGGATCAATATAAAGACAATGATGTTTTTTTCATCACAGAGAAAGGGTGAAAAAACTTATAATAGTGAACTGATAGATTTTCAGTTACCCAGACTGAGTGAACTCCTGCATAACAGCAGCAGTTTCTCTCACAAGTTGTGTGACGGGGATTGGTTCCTGAAAACATGATATTGGCAAGCAACAGTCAACCTCCATAACATATAAGAGTGCATAGCTGATGATTTAAAACACGTAAAGACAAGAAATTAAGCCAAGTACACAGGTAATGAAATAAATCATACAGATATAGGTAACATAAATACCAAATAAATAGCAAGCAAGTTCTAGAGCTAACACAAATTATATAGCTCCAATCAACTTATGAATAAATTGTCAAAATCAAATTAGTACATTCGACTGCTTACAGACACATCCCAAGAACATAATAAGCTTTATTCCTGAGCTAACAGCAATCCACTCTCATTCTGAATACAATTATTAATTTGGTTTTTTCTTGGTGATTCATACACTCAGTTTCGGTCAGAGTTTTTGTTCCTTCAATTTTAATGAATTTTACTTGTACATAAACCATATGTAGGTTTCCCTCATATCCTGCATTCTTTCCTCTTTTCCATGCACTTGACTCTCCAAGAGAAAAAAGGATCAAGGAAGAAAATCTAAAATCAAGAAGACGGAGAAGTCTTAAACAATCATATATTTATTTGTTACCTTATAAAGCCTATGATATTGTTCAGCCTGCTTCCTACTTTTCCGAACCAAGACTCGAAAATCAGGACCCATGCCACTGCATAAAAGAAAAACATTGATTAGAAAGGTGTGCATTATATTTATGGACAAGGAAAATGTAATGTGAGAGCTACATAATATAGACAGAAAATGGTACATCTATTTGACCCATATGTGCAAAGCAAAACGTGATCTATCAAATAGATTGTGTATATACATTATATAGCTATAATAAGAGCAGTAAAGATCAATTCTTCAAAAGGAAGCCCAAGATATTGTGTGACATTTGATACCATATAGGAGCTAATCCTCTTCAGAAACTAAACATAAAATCAACTGACTATTGCAGTTTGAAGTGAAGAGCGTGTTTCAACATTGCAAGCATGCATGCAACATATGACTGGCTAAAGAGCAATACTTTAAATGAGTTTTTATTAATGAAGAAGCACGTCACATAGCATTATCTAAGTCTTTTAAACAGGTGCCTCACCAAGATAAACCCAAAACATATAAATAATAAGATTGAGAAAGCAAACCTGTATACAACTCCAATATTTGGTGTCAGATACTGAATTTTTTGAACCTGCAACAAAACAAAATTACAAACCAATACCATCCAGCATCTTAGCAGATGTGATTAGAACATTATAGAGCTTCATATGAAGCATCTCTTTAAATCATCTCCAACTCAGTGATAAAAAATGAATGTTACCCAACCCACATGAATATATCTTCAATACAATCTACCCTATAACTGTCGAAACAGACTTTTTTTATCTGAAATAAAATTTATTGAAAAAGAGTCACAAGGGGAGCCCGGAAAGGGAACCACAAATGAATAAAAACACAGTACGAGATGATAGAAAATAGACAGCTAAAAAGAGCGCGGGCAAGCTATCCAAGCATCAAAAGATAATTCAACCAGTCCTCCAACCGATCTCAACAGCGAGTAAGCCCAATCCTATGGATACAATTAAAAGAACCTCTAGCATACTATCTCCAAAAAAATTCCACATACACCGTGCCATGGTAGCTTATATGTACATCATTCTCTTAATATACAATAAACCCACTACCACGAAATACATTCAGTATGTATAATTTTAGTTAAAAACATGACAGTTGAAATCAGATAAAGATTGATGCAAGGCACACTATCATTTCATTGCCCACGTGAACTTCAAAATTTCCCTAACAAGTTCATTGACAACTTTCCTAGTAGGATCATGCAAGGCAAAATATCCTTCAAAATAAGAACCAGAGATTTTTTTTTGCCAAGAATAGGAACAAAGCACATCGGACATATAGAACTCAATCCCATAATTATTAACTACAAGGTACACTTACAGATGCCTCGTCAACCAAGATAGATGGTAATTTCTTCTCGGTAGCAATAACAACACCATTGGCAGCTGCAATTAATAGGTAAGTTATCAACTAAACCTAAACTTAATGATGTATGCTGAACTGAAAGAACTCTTTGGCATGTGATGGAATTTAAATATAAATCATGCCTTTATGTAAGGGAGCCAACTTATATGAGCAATCAAGGAAAAAAAACATATCGGTTCATTTCCCTACTAACTATCCTAATAGTTGGTCATGAAAACAAAACCTAGCAACCACAAAACATTTTTAATCCACTCTAAATAGAAATTAGCCCAAAAGGCTCAATTTGTTTTGGCTATTACAAACATATCCAACTTTTCTTAAATATGTCCCTCGTTCAAACCAAATCCAGCTTAATTTACATGGATACATACTAAAAACTTGTCCAACTGTTGAACTACACCTCCATCTTCCCTGAAACCCACAACAAACAACATAATGAAGCAGCAACTCCTGGATTAGTGGGCTCCAGACTACATGCCAGTATCTCCCCTTATTATTCCGAAATAAAACATTGAACTATGCCCTAATTCTAAGTGGGTTTCCATCTCATTCAAGAAAAAATACAACTTTCTAATGAACCCACGTCAAAAATTCAAAATGCCTATTTTTTACACTGTATTTGCATATATATAAATACTTCCAGACTGTAATTACAATGATGAAAAGCAAACAACCAGAAACAAAAGAAAATCAACAAATAGAAAACAAACCCTTGATCCCAAGTGATGTTTGGCCCGAACCAACGGCCGTCAAGGCATGCTCGATCTGAACAAGCTTCCCTGAAGGACTGTTCAGATACAAACAAAAAGAAAAACAATTGATTAACGAATCGGTTCAGGTGAACAAAAACTGGGAGTTGAAGATCAGGTCCATACCTAAAAGTTGTGAGAGAAAACGAGTACTGACTGTCCCCCATTGTCGACTGAGTACAAGTGACCTAAAAATCAAAACTTTCACTCAGCACAAGTGGTTATGATAGCTCGAAGGAGGCAAAATGCTGCGTATGAGAGCTTACTGTGATTGCTGAGAGAAGCGTCAATGGCGAGGAAGAGAATGAATCAATGAACCGAATAGGGGGTTTCTTGATGAGAAAGATGGAAGCTTTATTCGCTGAGGAGGGTCAATTGAGATGGGCCTATGAAGCCCATAAACGATAGTCTCAGCCCATCAGTAAAACCCAAGTTGGCCCACTTTATACGTCAGCACCCAAAAGTTTCTCAGCCCATCAGTAATTACAAATTTTTTTCGACACTTTATTCCTTACTCTATTTCTCCATTTAATAATAGTTCTAGATTCAACTTAATTTATTTTAGGCTTGATTAATTCCATGGTAAGCTGTGATTTTTAAGTGATGAGTACAAGACATTAATTTCGTTCGCTTGAAACTCTACTCAAGTGTTTCGTGCACTAGCCGAGAGTTAGACAAAATCTGTCAAAGTTATCGACAATTTGTCTTAAAACGTGTTTAATCCTTGGGTCGGTAAATTACTAGAAATTTGAACTTAGGCACATAAATAAATAAATAAAGAAGAACTTGCTCAAAACTCTCTATTTGCTTTTAACTCTTTGTTTCACAAGTCTGGGTTCCATACCTTTCTTTAACTCTTAGTTTTGCAAACTTATATTTGGTTGCACCTTTAATAACCCAACATTAACGTATAATTTTCACTGTAATGTTTACATACATAATACAATCATTAAAATAGTTCATACAATTCAACCAACAGAACATTTCAAATGTAAACTAAATATTTTATTTTTGAGCAAAAGTTAATCGCCCTCTCAGGACAGTGATCTATCCTTGGAGGTCACGTTGCCGCTCCTGACGTCGGGCTCAGAGTGGTTTGAGCTGTTTGGTTTGACGGAGTCGCAGCTTCTCATGTTGCTCATCAACAAGCTCTCTCATAGCGTCATGCTTCTCAACTAATTAAAGATGAACAAATTTCGTATCTTGTGCTCCAAATTGCTAGTTTCAAGTGTTGACAGACTCCACAAAATATGTGGGGCAGAGTTGCAGAACTACAGTCAATCCATTTTCACCCAACAAAAGAACGAGGTACTTAAGGAAGTTGATTTACGAAGAGAGTGTTTTCAAACAACGATTACAATTTGAGTTGTCACAGTTTGGTTTCGAACTAAACTGACTCAAAACCGAACCAAACAATTCAATTTTAAAAAAATAAATAATTAAACTGAATCAATAGAATTCAGTTCATCTTTTTTTAACATGTCAATTTTTATTTCAGTATAATTTTGTTTTTTATGAACCGAATTTCATGAAATTATCACATTTTAAACCATTTTGACTTATCATTAAACTTAGAGATTTTTGGTTCCATTTTTTAAACCGATTTTCCTGAAATTCTCACATTTTGGATCAATCTTGATATATTATTTGTCAGTCCAATACTTTCGATGATCTAAATCTAGCCGCGTGTCCAAATCAATCCGTTTTCAGTTCAGTTCTAATTTTATAAACTGAAACTGAACCGATAAAGCTTCATTCAATTTAGTTTCGAACCAAACCAATTTATTCTTTTCGGTTCAGTTATTTTCGGGCAGCCCTAATTACAATAACTCGAGCGATAAATTAACTGCTTAGCATTGATCCCAAGTGAAATGATTGAAAAAACATACAGTAGTAACAAGTGGCATCACATCGCATTCTTGATTACAACAGCACAACAGAGTAACTAAAGAAAGTTATACTGCTGAACCAAACCAAACATGCCACAACCACACCACTTTTAAATCTACAACTTCCATCAGCAAACCTCCCAAGGTTCAATTTATCGCTATAACAAACAATTTTCAGTGAACTAAAATTTGATAATTTCATGGTTGAAAGTTGACAACAACCTTTTTCCCAGGGATGCACAATGGGGGGCAACCCTCCCCCTACGCTGTAATTTTATGGCACACAAGAAACTCCGCCAATGCCCCGTTCTATACAACAATTATTATGTTAACATAAAATGCCAGAAGAATAATTGATTTGTGCCTATGAAGCAGAAAAACAATATGTATATTTGTCTGTGAGAAGATTGATACTTTCCATAAACATGAAATTGCAGCGATTGAATCTACCTTGTATCAACAAATGTGTTTTCCTTGAGCTGAACTTCATCCTACGGCTTTGTTCAGAAACATAAGGACCAATAACAACAACGACATCTCGAGCATGAACTTAGGACCCTTTATATGTTCGAGAATTTGCGGCCACCTGTAAGTTCAACCAGTACACAGCTGCTGATAAAGCCTGTTATTAAGGATCTTCATCACAATCAAAATAGTGATGTTGGATTAACTCAAGTCCGATGAAATGCAGTAATGTGTTGTACAAATGACAAGTCTATAAACTAAACTATTTCAATTATTCTTGTAATTTTGCATTTGCAATTTATATAATTCATAGCTTCAAAGAATAATAGATCATTTGTGATAGAAACAAAATTGTATAGGAATATAAACAAGCGTTTTATGAAAAAAGAAAAACATTGAACAGAATAGTTCCACAAGATAACCCAAATATCATGAATCAACGGATCCTGATATTACTGCACATCAAGTATTCTACTATTCTTGCATGGCAACTAGTATTTAAGACCAACTTTGATCAAGAAGATGAGAGAGGTCTCATCCCAGACATTCGTTTGAGACACTTAGTATTACTATTATTTATGAGCAAAATGACTAAAGATGACTCAAAGTCTACAGATAATAATGAAGCGCAGGTTCAGAACCAACAAATTAAAGTCGACCCTAATTAGTCATGGTAAGTTTCCATGAAGAGAGGAGCACGCCTCAACTAGCATAGTAACATGCCTACTTTAAGAATGAGATCTTGTTGAAACACTTACCAATTTCCTACACTGGAGGTGTCGTTCTCATTATTAATTTCTTCTTTTGCGAACTCCTCCAGTATTGCTCGCTGCCTCTCATTTAATTCACTAACAAATACAACAAACACATTCAAAGTTCCAAAATAATAAACAAATGTTAACAGAAGTGGTGCAAAACGTACCGTTTGAGCAATTTGCACCACTTCTATCAGCCAACGTCTTATACTACAAACAAAAAAGGGGGGGAAACTTACGTGGGAAAATGAATACGGAAACGCACATATTGGTCTCCGTGGTCTGCAAGAAAACCAGGTCGTGGCAGTGGCAATCCTGTAGCAACTCGCAGTAAGTTTATCTTCAGTAGAAACATATTACTAACAACAAACTCAGGGCAGGTAAAACCATCCAATATACCTTTGCCTCTGAACACTAGAAGTTGACCAGGTTGCACTCCCTTTGGTATCTGAGAGGAGCAACAATTCAAAGCATGTAGTATTAGATAGTTTGAATCATAATGCGGGACAAACATTCACGGTTTGATTTGGTTTAGGATTTTTTAATTACCAAATCATTATTGTTTTTTTTTCTTGTCCCATCTTCATTTGCAAGACTCAGCCCGAGACCTCACTTAAGGGGAACCAAGCTTTTTACCACTTGGCCCAGCAATTGTTGGTAAATGACTTTGTTAATCTATCATCTTCTCTATACACATGATTTTGGATTGATATAAAACTGTTAAGGACCCTCTCTTGCGCTTTCTCCCTCTAGCTGCAAGGAATCAGACCCTATTCGGTATCGAACACCAACCACTCTACCCATATAATTCTCATTTGATATAGGAAATTCTTAAATTTCTATTTTTAATGATTTTGGTTTGGTAGACATATCCGAAATAACGCAAAAACCTGCATAGCCACAATCACTCTCATAATAAGAACAAACGGGAGCTCGCCCGTACAGCTTGCAGGGGTGGATCTGGTTTCCTAGTCGGCGACGAAGCTCTCTCTCTCTCTCTCTCCAGATTTATTAAAGTTAATCATATTTGTGTGACGTATCTCTTGGCTTATGCTTGGATTATGAGTGACTTACTGTTTTCCATCTTTTCTACATCCGTTCTCATCGTCATGAACAACTAAACTTAATGATCTAGGGCATATAGGATTAATGTACTGAGTTTAGGTGTTTTTACCAATTATGTAAACATACTGTCGAGATAGCCGATTGTAGTTGTTTTGACTTAATGCTTCTAATCGCTTAGGTAATATATTTGATCCATTGTGAGATGAAATAATTAGGAAGATAAAGGAAAAATATAACTCATGCTTACATCTTAGTTAAAGATGGTAAGATGGGAACTAGAGTAATGACTATAAGTTTTATGAACTGAAAGTTGTAAGAATTCATGAATCATAATGGTTTGCATTCAATTAAATCTAAGCTAGAGAAAGTTATAGTGTTGATTGCATTATAGTTATTTTTGCTCGACAAAGGAAAGTGACTACTGTTGAATTTGCGTTGGCCCTAGTAGAACGGAACATCTAATTATGCATACCAATTGGTAATCTCACCCTGTCACGACATGATGGCATAAAGAGCTCATTTGTCCTGAATACTTCTACTGTATTTGTTCAATACAAACTCTTTTTCGTCAACACAAATTTCTAAACTTTTGATCGATTTTGCTAGATTCCTTTATTAGACTTTGCTGATCACCGAATTTCTCTTCGGTTTGATATCACAAAGTGGAAAATAAGAAAAAGAGAGAGAGAAAAGTGCAAAGATGAAAGTCATACATTCACTTGTAGTTTCCCAGACAAAGTGGGTACTTCAACTGTACCGCCAAGAATAGCCTGTAAGAAAACCCAAATTAAAAACATTTCACAGCAAAACTGCTTTAAGATATAAATAAGAACAAAATATTGAGATATTTAGAATATCACGATTTATGGTATTTACAATCGTATGCCTTAAATCAAAACAGTGCCATTAACTCCATACATTAGACCTTTACATAGGCATATTTCCAATTTCAGTATTAGTAACTTTTGTTATACCCTGTATATAGGGTTTCTCTTCCACTATCAGATCACATCAATATTATACATCATTTGACATTTCTACACAATGTACAAGAACAAATGGCTTGTAACTATAACAAGTAAAATGCAGAAAAGAAATGGTAGCCAGGGATCTGTATACAAGTATGGAAAATTACCTGTATCTTGTGAATAGTACCTCAATCAAGATACAGTACATTCATTTTAAAGATTTTTTTTATCTGCATTTTAAAGATTGTTAAACCAAGTAACTCATATATGCAAGTTGGTTTTAGCATATAAGGGCTCTTTTGAAGCATTTATTCTGATTCTCAATTTTTTCCAGCAATTACAAAGTGCTGTGAATAATGCAACATTGTACAAAGGAATGCACTTCCTTACAGCCAACAGCCTTATATGATAAAACTTCCACTATCCTTCAGAAAAATATACAAGTAGATTGGTTACATCACTAGTGTACCCACTGTCACCTCCACTATGTATTATTACATTAATGAGAAAAGGGAGGGGTGTGGAGAGAGAGAGAGATAGCAATTGCATCGATAACAAGATGATCAAGGTGAAATCAAAATCAGCTAAATATTTCTTACTTGCGTAAAGCTAATATTTGAGTCCACGTAAATATCTGCACCATCTCTAGTAAAGGTACTATCTTCCGCAACCTACACAGAAAAGAGTAGAAACTAAACAAGGTAAACAATGAGAGTATATGAGAATCAATCCACTGAATACAATTCAATTATAAAGTTATTGAGCATATAAGTTTTCATCTACCATGATGGATGGAGCATGTTCTGTTGATGTTTTAGTTGTAACTAGTTTTTTGAATTGCATATATATTTAAAATTTCACATGCAACATTCAACACATCTTAACAGATGATCATTTGGACCCCATCTTTAGTTCCCATGCAGAAGATCATAGACAGAGCTTTGCCTCCTCTTCCCTTTAAAGCATGATAAATTGACATTTTTCTTATCCAGAACAGTTGATCATTCAACATCATACTTTAGAGAGAATGTCATTTTAACTTTCTTAGATCAAATTTCCCAGAAAAACTGATTTCTTGTCTCAAAATTTAGATAGCTGTGTGTATAACAGGAAGCAGATATATTAGGAAAGTCGGCATAAAACTATATGAATAAAGAATTGTCTACACATTAAATGAAGCATGTTGTACATCATCCTTAGGGTGAGATCAGAAAAATACGGGAGTAAAATAAACACAAAAATCATGCCTTGAGTTTTATGAATAAATTGCCAGGTTGACTTCCTTGTGCCCCAGCATTTCCAGCTCCCGGTACATGAATCATATCACCAGTACTCACACCTAATTCAATTAGAGAAATTGCACATTAATGATATTTTGGCGGAAGGCGCTCTCACCTTTTGAAAATGAGGCACAAATATAAATTAGAAAGAAAAAATGTATATTAAATGAATAATAGCCTAGAATATACAGCAAGGCATTTCCACCATAGAATGTTATCCAGAAAATGGAATTCTTTAGTTGCATACAACATGTACAGAAAATTGTAATATCATCACGAAACATTATTTGCAGCATGTAGCAACATATAATATCAGCGATAACTGATAACATGATAGATATAACATTATTTTTGACAACTATACAAGAATCATTCATGAAACTTTGGCACAATAACGCCTAGAAAATTCATAAAACAAGATATCATAAAGGTAAAAAGTAATGGAGAATTTGATAATTTGGCATAGTGGATTGGTAGCTGCTGTAATTAATAGGGACTGGAATAGCTAAAAATTAGGTCTTGCGGAAGAGGAAGAATTTAACCAAGAACATGTTCGAATGCAGATAGCTTCTTTTTTCAAGTAAATACACATCTAACTTGAATCTCCTTTATTTATAATCTTGAACTGCTTAAAGGCCTGATTCAACACTTAAGCTTTTTACGTGAAGTACAAATACCTAATATAACATAATATTGCATATAGCATGCCTTGTTTGTGCCTTGCCGTGGCATGGTGCACATCATTGATAACCATGCATGGACGTGAAGGCATTTTCTTCAACCCAAAGATCACATATACAAAGGATAGCTCAATCATATAAACTCTCATATAGCCCTTATACTCATAAGGTTGTAGGGCATATCAAGAAATAATATTATGTAATGTTAGGCATCTTTAATCCACTGTGAATGTGAAATTCAGAGTATTACTTGCTTTGACAGAATTAATATAACTCGAAATGCAACATTTAACATTTGCAGGAACTACCTAAAAATAGCATAGATGCATAAGCAAAAGAGCATGTGAAAAAAATTGATGAACTTAATATTAAATGAGAACAAGCATAATAAAAATGAATAGAAGACATTTTTTATGTCAACCCGTCATAGATAGTATAGACAGCTGTTTAAAGGAACTCGCAATATCAAAAACAAAACTTATCATTTCAAGAAAAAGGTCGGAAACCAAACCAACCAGCTGGTATTGTAACTTTAACATCCTTAGCTTCTTTAACCACTCCAGATCCTCTACATTGCATGCAATATTCCTGTACCAGATGGTCAAAATATCACTGATATTAATATATCAAGAAGCCAAAATCGATGGTGTCATTTATTAACAACCTGCTAGTATTCACATCTAACCTTAATAATGCGGCCCAATCCTTTGCAGGTACTGCATGTCGATGTAAATGGAGGAATTGTGACCTGAGCAACGATGTGGGTAGTATCAAACATAAAGGAAACACTAAATTAAATGAATTCCTCCCTCTATAGCACATGGATGAATATCCTTGCAAAGTGAATTATTTTAGATGGAACTGGATCACTTACTTTCCCCATTCCTCTGCAAATGGGGCAAACATATGTCTTGGCATCAACTGGATGACCTCGCCCATCTGCGTGATGTGAATGACAGGATAAAAACACAAGAAACGAATTGATTACAGAACAGATATGAGAAGGGATGAATACTACTAGAATCACGGGTACTATTAAGTGCTAATCTAAGGTCTTAGATCAAAGATCAAAAGTTGCTCTTTGATTTTATTATTCATGTAGAATGTACTCATCTTTCCTGATCATTTGAATGGAAGTGATCCCAGGAAGTGTATTTCTAGAAGAAAAAATCTAGGCAAGGAAAGTATCCATATTGCTCAACATAAGAGTATCTAGGCCTACATATCTCCAATCTTCAATCCTAAGAGTATTAAATCTCATTGATGCTCCCCTTTAATTCTATTGCCTGCACTGAGATTTATTATTGGTATTGCTTTATCTCATTCTCCCAATTGTTGTTTCTGGTTTTGTGTTACACAAAAGTGAGCCAAGCAGCAGGGTTCATTGGACAAGGAAAATATGCAATAATAACAATAATGAATACGTTCACTGCAAAAAGTGTGATACAGAAATAAGACACACACACACATTTCCTATTAGAAAGTTATTAAAGTTTTAACAAATGTTACAGGGCTTTGATTATGCAATGATTTCCGAAACACAACCCTGAGACTGAAAAAATATAAGCTCACTCACAGCAGGATTCGCATGGTACGTCGGCATTATAGGAATGGTGTTTCATACATCCTTTAGCTGCTTCTGAAAAAGAAAGCAACAGTTCTACCTAAGAACACAAATGCAGAAAATGCAATTTAGCTTGAGGATGTGGGGACAATTGACATGATAATTGGCAGCCTAAGATTAAGAAAGATGACCTGAATATCAGCTGCTACATGATCCATCTTATCTTCAAAGATCTGTGAAGCATAAAATGATTTTCAGTAAAATAAAGGTTAACGACACTTACCAAATCAAAACTATAAGTGCAGTAGAAATATTATGTAATGAACGTAAGGCGAAGGCTTGTCAAGACACCTCAGAAAAAACTTTATGGAATGAATCAGAGAAATGTGTTTGGTAAGTATATCTAAACTGATTTGCATCTCCAGCATCATATTCTGCATTCTTTGAGCCCCTAGCACGCCCCTGTATTAAGAAAAAGAATAGAAAGAACCATTTATAAGATTTAAACTTCCAAAGAGACATTGCCTTTGCATCTAAGTTGCAGGAGCTCAAAGAATAATAAATAGCCCTTCAGTTGCAGATAGCAAGATCAACAATTATAAGGATGCTAAAGATTGACTATGCATCGCTGGGAAACTTGTTAAGTGACCCGAACTAACGAGAGTATACCAAGAAAGCAAAAGGCAATAAAAAGTACCATGTCATATTGTGCCCTCTTTTTGGAATCTCGAAGAGTCTGGAAGAACAAAAATTGAGAGAACAAAGCAGTAGGTCAGCAGACAGAAAACACATTCCGAGACTTTATAGTGATATATTGGGGGAAATAAACAGCACCACTAATTCAAATTTATATAATGATACTAAAATTTTTTTGAAACCAAATACAAACCTCATAGGCATCTCTTAACTCCTGAAATTTCTTTTTTGCAGCAGGATTATTCTTGTTTGTATCTGGATGATACTTCTTTGCAAGCTGATGATTTTAAAAACTAAAGAAATTATTCCAATCACAATTGACTTGTATGAAAGTTACATAATTGAAACATAATGTCACAGAAACATGTGAATTAACACCTTAACCCAAAGGCCAAGTAAATATATAAGTAACCAAAAAAATCCAGACATAATAGTTGACAAAGCTCAAGCTGAAAAGCTATAATTTGAATCTGAGAAAGCTGTAATTTGAATCACATAGCCTGGAACAAGATGTCTTGTGCTTAATGTTAGGTGTTTGGAATGAAAGACTAATGGAATGGAGAATGGACAAAAGAACTCGATAGCCAATTTGGAAGGATTCAAATTTATGGGAAAAGACAAATATATGCATGGTCTAGTTCATTGTTCTTTTTTCTCCTAATAAACAAGGTTCTAAAGGTAAAATCGTGAACCAAGGTGTTTTCCTATAGCACCGCATAAGCCTTCAGGCGCATTGAGACGTAAGCCTCAATATTAAGAGCAATAAATTCACAAAATATCATATACTTCATACAATTCATAACAAACGCACAATTTCTTTGAGCAACATGTTTTGCATTTTTAAATTCTTTGAAATACTCAATCATCTCTTTCTTCACTTCTTTGGGTACCTTAGGACATGATGCTGCATTTTCGTGAGTGCATGCAAAATGATCTTTCATTCTCTTAACACCCCCTTTATTTTCTTTATTTTTATTTATCAGAAATAAAGCTTTTATAAATTGAGAAATTGGGGGAGAAAAAATCCCCAACGAGAGTACAGAGACTAAGATCAAAAAAAAAAAAAAAAAAAAAAGAAGGGGTAAAACAAAAGCCATATTTTAAAAGAGACATCATTCGAAAGACCCTCCGAGCGCAACAAAGTGCATGTCCAATGTTGGACCTTGAGTAGAGTACCCTCCAGAGTCACTGATTCGTCTCGAAAGACCTTCCCGTTGCGAGCAAGCCATGTAAGCCAGAGAACAAGGAAACAAACCCGCAACCATGTACGACGACCAGCTTACCCAAAACAGAGTCCTTCCCACATAGTCAGGAGCTGATCAATCTGATTCAGGATTGCTGAGCTAATACCCCACCAGCGGAAGACTAAACACCATAAGGGAGAAGTGTTGATGTGACTTGAGTAGTGAGGGGCAAGAGAAGAAGTCTTGTCATGAGACTGTTTATCTTTAGAATATTTAGGGGTTTGTTTATTTTTTCTAAACTTTTAAAATTCAAAAAATATATTGAAATGACCTCGAAAACATCATTTTAAAAGCCCAAAATTGCTGATATTAAACAAAATATGGCATGGCATGGTTTTAAAAAGTGTTTGAGGCGTGTGCCTCGAGGTAAGGCGGTAAAAAAACAGCCTCTGAGACTAACGCCTCGGGTACGTCGAGGTTTACACCTCACGCCTTAGGTATCGAGGCGTTTGAGGCTTACGCCTCAGATTGTATATCTGGGTTTTTTTAAATATTGTTATTGGACTTTTTATGTTGGTAAAAAGGTAAAGTTAACCTAATAAATCTAAGGAATAACAAGATTAAAACATAAATTAGAAGAGGAATCGACAACAGCTCCTCTATCTGACATCTTCTTCTCCATCACTCCTTCTCACTCTCTCCTCACCACTATTCTCCCTCCCTCCATCTCTCTCCATATTCTTTAATTTTTGCTAATTCTTTGATGATTTTTAATTTATTTTTTGTTTATTTTGCTGATTTTTTCTCAATTATAATCGTTGATTTAATTGTTTGCTAATTTTTATTTAATTATTTATTCATTGCTGATTATATTCTCATTTATTTGTTCTTATTTTTATGAATTTATTGATCTTATCGTTGACGCTTACGCCTCATGGTGCTAAGGAAAAATGTATGGGTTTCCGTTTTAGCCTTTCAAAACTTTGTGACTCTTTTAAAACCACCAAAAATTTCCCAATATATGAGACGTGAGTCTCATAAGCCTCAAGTACTTAAAGCGCCAAGGCATGAGCTTCAGTGGCACCTCAATAATGTGAGGTGTAAGCCTCAGTGCACAAGAGTGAGGCGTAGCCCCAGAGGTGGTTTTTCACTTCCTCGCCTTGTGGCGTAAGCCGTAAGGGATTTTGAAAACCATGCTAATAAATGGGGGAAGGAATTTATCCCATGACCGTGCTAAACCAATATACTCAACCAAATGGCCTCAACATCCTTTATTTGCATGGTCTTCAGCCAGGAATATCATTTTTTTTGCTCTTAAACTTAAAGGTATCAGTTTGACTTAAGGTGGATGTGGGATGAAGCCCCTTCATTGCATTTATTGATAAGATGTATTATTTAAGCAAATAGGGACAGGAAAAATAAATATTTATGTCTTTAACCCCTAATTTCCTACAGTAAAATCAGAATCAGCCACTAGGCGTCCAGGGAACTAACTATGATTTATCTCTTATATAACGAAGAAGGTAACCAGCAAAATATCCAATGATTGACATAAGAGAACAAGAAATTTTAGTGACAGAAACAAGAAACCAATTTTGGTATCTAAACACAATATCTACTACCACACCTTACTATTGTATGACATTTTTTACCACAAAAAATGTTCCTCACTATCAATAACAAAATCATTAACTTCACCCCTGAAGATTAATATCCACAGTAAAAATTGTGTAAAAAAATCCATGGTAAGTTTGGGCAAGAGATTACACATCAGAGATGTTAATAATACTAGGAAGAATGTTTTAAGGTATAATCGAACACTTGAACATTTGCGATGGTGCCTCATTGAGTAGACATTTTCACAATAATTTCGTGAAGCTGAATGTATGCAAAACTTGAAATTGTTGTGTACATATGCAATATTGACATATAACAAAATGCATACTCAAGTATAAAATGAAGCGCTTATTAACAAAAGTGAATGCATACTATGAACTCACAGCATGAAAAGCCTTTTTAATCTCGTCTCTACCGGCGTTCTCTGGAATGCCAAGAATTTTGTAGTAGTCCGGTGCATTGGAACAACAATATCCTGAAAAAACACATAAAGTACTCAAAATGACTTATGCGCGTTGGTGGAGATTGCAGTGCCATTTCAAGCATTTCCAATTAGGTTAAGAGCAAAAGGCAACATGAAATTCAAAGAATAAGAACCTGTGGCGTGAAAATATCGTGCTCCCCATACAAGAGATTTGGCAGTAACAAAACTGCTACTGTGCCACGCTGATGATCCAATCCAAAAAGAACATATGAGCATTATCCATATACGAATTGAATAATTGACGAAGCTGAGCTTACATTGAATTTGAAGATGAAGCAGTGATGGGGAAGCCCTGGAAAGAAAAGAACGGGGCTGGTGTGGCGATAGTAGGGCATTGGTAGAGGAAAGCAAGTGTCTGCGCTGCTGAGATAGAAACCAAATAGCGTGAAAAGGAGAAGAGAGAATCAGAGTAGATGAAATTGACAGTGAAAATGGAGTGAGTGAGTGAACAAACCAGAGCTAACCAGCTGAATCTGCCCATTTGGAGAAGAAGCAGCTAAACTAGCGCATGTTCAGATGAGAGAATCGGAGAACGAAGTCGATTCGGTGCTTGGTTTCTCAAGGAGAGGCCAATTCGTTTTTTGCGGTGCAGGGTTTTGGAATATTGTTCTCTTAATTTCTCTTTTCCTTAAACCTTTAGGCACGGTTTCAAATGTGAGAGACTAGTCATGTTATGGACACAGCTGTTCACGGTTTGGTCTTGAATTGGTTCGCAACAGAAGCGGTTAATTGGTTTTAAAAAAATAAAAGTTAAATCGATGGGATTTGGTTCGGTTCGATTCGGTTTTTAACATATTGATTTTTAGTTGATGGGACGCCACCCTTAAACCAATCAAGTAAATTTGAAATTCTAGCTTGAATCCGGGTTGATTTCCACAATGATCAAAATAGGGTTTTATTCTCAAACAACTTGTATTCGAATTGTGAGACTGGAAATTAAAAAACATAAAATTTGGTCGTGTGTGATGGTGACAATTCAAGCAAGAGTAAGCAGTATGTAGGGTAGTAAACGAGCCGAATCGAGCCTCATTTTGGCAGGGCTCAGCTCGGCTCGTAAAAAAAGTATTCGGCTCGAGTTCGTCTCGGGCTCGAACGAGCTTATGTAACTAAGCT